>PVKU01004770.1:0-43335 GCA_004027475.1 Anoura caudifer
ACTTAGGGCAGAGGGAGATAGGAAGCACTGTGGGTGTCTGGGTATCCTAAAGGACTTTGATATATTAATGGAGACATTAGGTTGCTACTTTGACTCTGTATAACATTAATAAACATTTCCGTTCCTTTTCACAAATCTCTGGCTTTGAGAGACATCTTTCCATAAGGTGGCGGACAATAACGGACCTTTTCTGTTGCTCAGTAACAGTTTTGGGGGCTCGTCCGGGATCTTAATTGCCCGTGGAAGACTGACCCCTCAGGTTCGAGAAAGTGAGACTTTGGAAGTGTTTTGCCAGTCTCGAGAACCTTCTGTTTGCTCTGTAACAAAACCACAATTGCAGGTGTTACAAACCTCAAAATATAAGGATAGTGGTATTTTAAAAATGGGATCTTTACCATAAATTACAAAGATACAATAACATAGTAGTTAAGAGTTCACACTTTGAAACCAGACTGCCCGAGTCTGAGTCCTAACTATTGCATTTTCTCACTAAGTGATATTGTCAAGACATTATACCTCTTAGTGCCTCGGTTTCCCATCTAAGCAGTAGAGGACATTATTTTACCTACATTTTAGGGTTTTGTGAGAATTAAATGAGCAGTGCATGTAAAAAACTTATCAAACTTGCTAAAGTTTGGTATATAGTGAGAACATAAATTCTGGGTACTTTTTAAAGGAAAAGTTATAGAGTATGAACAGAAAAGAGTGGTATAAAATTACTATATGTAGTCTAAGATGATTGAGAGGCAATAAATACTTCCAGTTTAGCAGAGTCATACAAACAGTATTTTTCCTATTACAACAATATGATAAACAGGAAAGATAAACTTACTGTGTTTAGGAATGCAACACTGACAGAAAAGAAGAAAAGCAAGTCAACTCTCATTTCTCTTGTGAATCATCTGATCAGCATGATCTGTGGAAGGAAAAGGATAAGGATGAATGTAATTTAAACCAAGATAAATGAATATTGGGCAAGCAAAATCTAGGATGCTTTAAACAACCAAGAGTCTTGTGCTTAGAATAAATTATATATGTTTTTATGAAGATTTTTATGCGTATGTGGAGACTGAAAAGTTTTTGGAAAAATGGAGAGAAGCAAATGCCTTCCGACATTCTAAGAGGGAAGACAGTGAATTCTCCACCCAGCAGCAGTGATAGCGGTGGTGGTCCTGCTGGTAGGAACAGCGGCAGCCGTAACAGTCGTTAGTACTGATGGTGTGCTCACTACAGGCTAACCATAGCACATGAAATGCCTCAGTTAATTTTAACTTAAAAATCATATAAAGGATGTATTGTTGTGATTTGTATTTCACGTATAAGAAACATGAGGCCGAAAGAAGTTAAATAAGTTGGCCAAGACCCTGGAACTGTGCAATGTGGAGGAGAAATATAGCCCAAACAGCCCAACTCAAGTGCCTTTGTGTTAATCCCGTTTCATCCTGAAAAAAAAAAAAAAGTTAATTTGTTCAGTGTATTTAGTTTACTTTTGCAGATGTATGGGCTACACATAGCTAATACAAATAATAAATGGGTTTTATTTCAAATTGTTTTGAAGGACATAAAATGCATAGTAAATTATCAACTTCCCTACTCTATTTCTTGCTAATATTTTTTATATGGTAAGGCAATTTAATTTGAATGGCCAAATGGTTGCTTAGTGTCTTTATTCAATTTCTTCTTGTTTTATTTTCCACCTCGCTGCTTTATAACACCTTGGTGGCTTCCTAACAAAAACTGGTGGCATGAAAAACAGTGATACATTGTAATCTCCAAGCACAGTGCCACAGATGATGCTTAAACCTGTCTGTTGATGGTGCAGAGACTAGCAAATGAGTTAAAAGGGATTCACTCATCCTTATGCAAATTCTCATGCTGAAAGCATGGTTTGGAAAACAGTGTGCAATGTCACTGTTTGGAAGTTAGTGGGCTCTATTTGCTCTCAAATGTGTCCTCCACTTTCCCTTGCTCTGTACCTACTGGAGGCGCATTTACCGCGATCCCTCGCCTCTTACTTCTAGATAAGTGTCATGAGGCCTGATTTCTGTGAGTGTGGAAGACTGCATATAAAATTCTAAGCTGGCCGTCTTTCACTCTCAGGATGCTATTGTCCTGGGCCCTGTTACTGTTTCCAGACAGGCAGCCCACAAGTCAGATTCAAGTGACTCTCACTTACTGTGCTTGCCAACTTCTGCATCCAAGTCTGGGCCCGCTTTCTAATTTCCTAAGAAATCCTGGTCATCCTTCTCAGACCAACTCTATTTCCATTCTCAATTTCAGCCTCTCATGGAGGCTTAACAGCATATTTTTTTTTGTCTGCATTATTCTCATACTCCTTTTATTACCTAGTGAGGCACTGATCAGGGTTAAGACAACCCGGGGCGGAGATTCCTCTGTGTAACATCAGCCTTCAGCAGGATGACAAAAGTAAAAATATAAACAAATGCCTTTTCTTAATGTGAACTATATGTAGCTCAGGTAGCCATGGTTTCATGCAGGTTATAAAGATACTGGAGTCCAAACTGTGAGCAGTCCCAGCAAACTCATCCACACGACGCATCTTCTGCGGACCCTGCAAATACCAGCATGGGCCGCCACCTGACTATGCTTCTTTCCATCTCCATAACAACCCACTTCTGAAAAGCACTGGAAGGATCCCATTGCTCTGTGAAGATACAAACTCTTTCCTTTGCATTGCAAGTACTCCCTGATCTGGCCGCTGCCTACCTATGTAGTCTCACTCAGTGCCGCTCTTCATTCTTTCTGGCCACCACGGTCTAGCAGTAACAAACCACTGTGCTTTTAGTTCCCCAAATGTTCACTGTCTTGTGCCTCCAAGTTCTTACACAGGCCATTTTCTCTGCCACAAGTTACTTCTAACCCCTTTCCCAGTACTTCTACTCCTTTAAGTGACTAAATTTTTTAAAAGATTTTTAAAATTTATTTTTAGAGAGAGGGGAAGGGAGGGAGAGAGGAAGAGAAACATCAATGTGTGGTTGCCTCTCACATGCCTCCAACCAGGGACCTGGCCCACAACCTGGACATGTGCCCTGACTGGGAATCGAATCGGTGATACTTTGCTTGTCTCAGGTGGGCACTCAATCTACTGAGTCACGCCAGCCAGGGCTAATTGACTAAATATTAATAATCATTTGGCCTCACCTTATACAAATTCCTCTTGGGAGGTTTTCCTAATTTCTAATGACTAACTTATATATACACCATTTAATTAAAAATACAAAAAAAAAAAAATCCATCCGGTAGCACCAGTTACTTGTCTTTGTCACTAAAAAGATGATAAGCTCCTGACAACCAGGTCTGTATTTCTTTTGACTGTGGTGTTTCTACAGTTTAGTACAACACCAGGTGAGCAGTGCATAACAGATGCTCAGATTCCAAAGCATTTATACCTTTGTAAAGCCTTATTAGACTGCTCCGGCACTACTATTCTGAATCCACTGGAATTCATATATTACTATATTTACATATTTTATTGTTGGTCAGAACTTTGCAGAATATCCTCATTTTTCCTACCATTGCTTGGTTAAACATTTGGTTTACATGCCTAACTTCATTAAACAGTTTTATGAGAGAATAGTGTGGGTCCCACTCAAGTTATATTTTAAGTATTCATAATTTTCATTAATGAGGAGAAAAATATCATCCCACAAACAAAAGTAAATTTCTGCCTGGGAAGAGTACTGACATCTATTTGGAGTTTAATTAGACACATTTTATTAAAATTTAAAAACACATACCAAAAGAATAAAACTAATCTGCAAGTATCTTAACTGCCTACAAAAACAAAGTTTATACTCTTTGAAGGAGTGCAACAGAATACAGACACCAACAATCTAACTTTACGGTAATCGACATTCAATCAAAAACTACTAAACCTTCTAAGAAGGACAGAAATAGTGACCATAATAAGGAGATCAATCAATCAGTATAAACAGAGGCAGAGATATCTGTAATAACTATGTTTTCTAGTTTTCCCGCTTGGTACTTCATCATCCTGGCGCTTGCTGACTATGGGTGGGCGTTCCCTCCCAGGATCAGCCTGTTCCTAGAGGTAGAAATGGACTCCTCTGCAATCCTGCCTTTGGCATGCAAACCAGCCACTGCAGACCATACCCAGCCACCTCCTTTATCAGACTTTCTCCCCCAGGCCACTATTCCCAGTCCTGACCACCCCAGAACCAGATAATAGACAATTAGGGACAAGCCTCACCCCAGAGCCTGCTAAAATTACTCAAACCAATCTCAAAGCTGCTTACTTGGCTTGTCACATTTCTTCCCACAGAAACCACAATAAGGAGTCTAGTGCCAATTTTCCCCACGCTCCCCTTGCTTCTAACCAACTCTGTGTGGGCTGTCTGCGTGGGCTCCTGCTCTCGAGCTCATGAATGTGACAATCTTTTTTCAAGTGGCAACTATCTCCTAATCTGTTGGCCTTGCCATACCTTAATGACAATAAAATCTACACTTTAAAACAATGGCAGAGATGATGTAATTATCAATCAAGCATGTCACAAAAAGCTTTTATAATCATATTCAAGAATTCCAGTATTTAAAAGAGAACACAAACATAATGGAAAAAAAAAAAGAGGAGAGGAGAGAAGCAGAGATTTAAACAATGGAAATAGTAGTAGAATATCTCAAAATGAGAAACACAGAGAAAAGTCTATTTAAAACAATTAAAGCCTCAGTGGCAACTGGAACAATACTGAGTGTTTTAACATCTGTGTGATGGAAGTCTAAAGGGAAGGAAATCAGAAAAAATGTTTAAATAGATAATGGCCAAAACTTTTCTAAATTGGATGAAAACTATCAACTCGGATTTCTGACATCTCAATGAACACCAAGATGTTCAATATATATGCATGCACACAGAAAAAAAAAGATATTAATATTCAACCCTGAAGAATTTTGTGCATATATGTATGTATCCTGCACACAGAAAAAAGACGGAAAAAGAAATGAAAGAAAAGAGAAAGAGAAGGAGGGAAGAAGGGAGGCAGGAATGAAGCAAAGAAGGAAGAAAGAACCATCAAGTCTTATTGTCAAAGTACTAAAAATAATGGCAGAGTGAACCTTAAAAGTATCCAGAGATAAAAGACACATAACCAATGAATTAACATGAAAATAATTGCAAACTTTTCAACAGACACTATGGAAGAGGAAGACTATGAATAACATCTTTAACATCTAGAAGGGTCACATTCTGGGGTACCACATGCATGTGGGGGCTGTGCAAGTGCACATGTTGGTTGCATATAATTGACTCAAAGTTCACGTGGAATTGATAACAGAAGGGAAGTAAGGCCGATAACAATGGCTAGAAAGGGAGGCTGGTGGTGGCCCTAACACAATGATTTAGCCTTAACAAAGTTATAATGCTGAAAATTTTACACTGAGACATCTTTTCCTGCTGTGCTAGAAAATGATAATCTTTTTAGAACTGTAAAAAGATTTGGGTTTATGAGTTCTCTGATTAAAATGGATTACAGGGCTTTGGCTGGGTAGCTTAATTGGTTAGAGTATTGTCTCCAAACACCAAGTTGGTGGGTTTGATCCTTAATCAGGACACATATAAGAATCAACCAATGAATGCATGGATGAGTGGAACAATGAGTCGATGTCTCTCCCTCTCTCTTTCTCAAATGAATAAATAAAAAAAAATTGGAAAAATGGGTGATAATCTCTCCCCTCCAGGGCTTGATTACTAGGCTATAGAGCTGATGATATTATTATTGTCTTGTTACCAAATAAGAATAATGGCCACTCTTACCCATTTCCTTTAGCTGTTAAGTCAGGGTATGATTAAATAAAATTCCAGGGATAACTTGATCACTATGAAATGAAATCTGACTCCCTGCGGTTGGCGTTCCACTGGTTACATCAGATGCTGTTGCAAAGTTCTTTTGTCAACAGCAATGAAATACTCAATCTTGATATCCCCATTGAGAGTAAACCTAATGCTTTTAACCTAGAACTATAAGTAATGGTCAGGTTGTAGAAAAAATTATACCCATGTTAAAATAGATACATTGCTCTTGCCTGTAAAGAAGCGAATACTAGAAAAATTATTAAAAATAAAGTATGCTTTAATATTTTTTGGCTCAAGGATTAAGTGCTAATTTATTTCTTCCCCAAGTTTGTGGAAAACTATTTCTATTACCTAAAGTACTCCTTAGGAAATTAGAATTTTGGACTTTGACTCAAGATTTCATCATCATGTCATATTTTCTAGGTCTTTGGCCTCATCACATTTTCTCACAGCTGTTCAGCTTTCTGTGCAAAACAGGCCAGTGAACAGTTCTGGAGTCTTAACTAAACTTTTTAAAAAAGAATTTTATTTACTTATTCTTAGAGAAAGGGGAAGGAAGGAGAAAGAGAGGGAGAGAAACATTGATTTGTGAGAGAAACATCCATCAGTTCCCCTTTGCACATGCCCCAACCAGGGACCAAACCTGCAACTCAGGCCTGTGTCCTGACAGGAGATGGAACCTGTGGCCTTTCACTTTCTGCGGAATAATGCCCAACCAGCTGAGCCACACTGGCCAGGACAGAGTCTTTACTAACCTTTAACCACACAAGAAGAGATGGACTGTATTTGCTACAGTTCCTAAGTACTTTTGTTTGGGTCTGCCATCCACTCCTAACCAGCGTGTTTCCAGTATGGAGTCTTGGAGAAGCAGACCGCCCACTTTGCACCAGATAATACTCACCAGACAGACCCATTATGGTCAGAGGACAGGGAGCTAATCGAGCCTGTCAGAGCTCACACGAGCCATACGTGTGGGTGCAAAGAGTTGGGTGGAACATGAAGGAGAGAAGCCACTTCTGGACAAAAGGAACATGCTGAGCAGATATCCCTGTGAGTAGGTGTCCTCCAATTTTGCTTCTTTAAATATTACTTAAATGGTATATTCATTTTTTATTTATTTATTCAGAAAAGCTTTTTTGAATATCTTTGCGCCTGACACTGCTCTAGGGTTTGAAATAAGACGGTAAGTGAAACAAAGTCCATGATATCATGCTATTTACATTCTGATGTAGGGTTTGGAAATGGGCCGCACACAAATAAAGATTTGTGTATGAATATACACTTTGTCTCTTGTAAGAATTATAGAGAAAAGTTAAACGGGAAACAGGAGAGGGAGAGCTGAAGAAACAGGGTTGATACTGGTGACTAGCAAACCTTTCTAATAAGATGCTGCTTGAAGAGAAGACCAGAAGAAAGCGAAGGAGTGACCCATGAGGCTCTCTGGAGGGAAAACATTCCTGGTGGAGGGGATGCACATTAAAATCACCTAAAATAAATAAATATATTTTGCTTTCAAGATAAATATGTAGGTTGCATGTTTTAAAACTTACTTTTCTTTGGATAATATGTATAATTGCATGTAACACTGAATGATGATTTTGCTAACATTCAGATTTGCTAATCCTCAAATTGAAACACACGCCCTGTATTCCTTCTTGTACAGGCATGGTGCTTGCTTAAAAGAGCATAAATAGTCTAATGTCCATTAGTGTTTGAAGCAAAAACCTATAAAATAATGATAAATTATACAATGCTATCCATAAAAGAGGAATAATATTTCCAATCCCTAGCAGACACCCAAAAACACAAAGGGAAAAATGTTTTATACCCTCTAAATTTCTCTTAATTTATACCCGAGCTAATGTGCATATGAGTAGCCAGTTTACCTTAACAAGAGAGTCTGTGCTTTTGAATTCATGTTTCGGGTTTCTTTGAATAAATTCCCAGAAGAGGAATTGTTGGGTCATAAGGCAGTTCCAATTTGAATTTCTTGAGGTAACTCCATACCACTTTCCACAGTGGCTACATTAGTCTGCATTCCCACCGACAGTGCACTAGGGTTCCCCTTTCTCCACATCCTCACCAGCACTTGTTTGTTGATTTATTAATGATGCTGGCCAGTGTGAGGTGATATCTCATTGTGGTTTTAATTTGCATCTCTCTGATGATTAGCGATGTTGAGCATCTCTTTGTATGTCTATAGTCTATCTGTATGTCCTCTTAAAGAAGTGTCTATTCAGGTCCTTTGCCCATTTTTTAACTGGGCTGTTTGCTGTTTTGGTGTTGACTTGTATAAGTTCTTTATAAATTTTGCATATTAACCCCTTATCAGACGTGCTCCCATTCAGCGGCTTGTCTTTTTATTTTGTTGATGGTTTCCTTTGCTGAGCAAAAACATTTAGTTTGATGTAGTTCCATTTATTTATTTTTTCTTTTGTTTCCTTTGCCTGAGGAGATATATACATATATATAGATATATATATATAGATATATAAATTGCTATGAGCGATGTCTGAGATTTTACTGCGTATTCTTTTCCAGGATTTTTACCGCTGTGGGTCTAACATTTAACTCTTTAATCATTTTGAATTTATTCTTGTGTGTGGTGTAAGAAGGTGGCCTAGTTTCATTTTTCTGCACATGTCTGTCCAATTTTCCCAACACTATTTATTGAATAAACTATATTTGGCCCACTGCATGTGCTTGCTTCTTCTGTCAAATATTAATTGACTATAAGAGAGTGAAGGGATTGAGCAAGCAGGAAAAATGGGCATGGGCAACAGTGTGGCAATTGTGGGGTGGGGATGTAAGGGGGATAAATAGTAATAGAAAAATACAATAAAAAAGAAAATAAGAAAAAAGTGAAAAAATAAAAAATTAAAGAAAAATGAATCTGGTTGGTTGATGATATAGCCATTAGTGCCATGACTTTACCAAGGCAATTAACAACGCCAAAATGGCTAGTGAATTTCATGGACATGTTTATCCTGATTATCCCTCTTTACAATGACATGCAATATCCAGTTTGCAGTGCCAGGCAATTTCACCATGATCTTAGTTTTTGGAAATGAACAGATCGTTTATTGAAGAATTGGGCGACTCTAGTATGGATTGTTGTAGCCGTTGCATGCACTTGTGACTGTTGGCTGGACACCTTCCCCAGCAAGGTAGAAAGGGTATTTGAGTTTCCCTCAAGTTTCCCCTAATTCTGCAATGGATCTGAAGTCTCAGAGTGCAGCTGCATCAATACAGTTTTTAAAAAGACTGACAATAAAGAGCACCAGTCATTCAAGAGTCTGATTAAGATATCTTGGGAAATAAAAACTTCGGCAGCTGCTGGCAGTAATGTTTTTGTTACTATTTTCTAATCTCTTACTCAGAAAGAAATGCCAGAGTGTACGACAGCTTCCTCTAGTAACCAACTGCTCTGGCAACTGTGTTGACTGATGGAGACGGAGTGGGAAGGGCGGCCTCTCCTTCCATTCCGCTCATTACCCTCACCCCCACCTCCACTGTTGCATTTCCACCAAGGCACTCCTCCACCTTGTTCCATGGGTGTGTTGGTCATCTGCTCCTGTAAGTTCTGGAGAAACTGATTTCAAGTTTAGAACACAATAAGAATACCCATAAGGTTAAATCAATTTTTGACTATAAGAACATATTTATGCTTTTGTTTTACCAAATAAATATGTTTTACCACACACAATACTAGTTGTATAGATTTGTTCTTCCAGCAAATATGATTTGTAAAAGGATTTTAAATAACTTTTAAGATGAAATAGTATCTTCAAAGTCTATTTTAATTATCTATCAGTGTTATTAAAATTATTTAGGGCTACATGATTAGATTGTATAAAGATAATAATGCACCTTGAAGCTCGTGTAATGCTCTACTCAATTTTTAGAATTCCCTTTGTTTTTACAGCAGACATAACCTTATATGTTATAAAGCAACATTAATATTGATTAATTTTTAAATAATGTAAATGTTTTATTTGTGATTCAGTTATGTCGAATCTCCTTCTTCTGACTTATAGCTTTCTGATTTTCTTATAAAATATGTAACAAGATTTTAATGCCAAAAGAGCAAGTGAATGACACTTATTATGTGGCCAGTTGGTACACAACTACCAATTACTTGAGGATTATTAAAACAGGTGGAATAACCCTCTGGCTTTTGTAAACAGTAAAAGAAAGGGCACTTAACTGGGAGAGTCACTAGGTCTGACTTGGTCTCTAGTGGAAGCTGCTAGCAAAGGACCAAGTCATTTAACAAAATTATCACCACCATGACAAGGACCACAGGATCCAGCCCAGGTGCCCACCTCCATAAACTGAGATAAGACTGAGGGGTAAAGAATCACCAATCATCAAAGAGAGCATAACTAAGATAACTTAGTAGCCCGATATTATTTCATTATAAAAATTTTAAATAAAAAGTTTTAAAGTAAAATCATTTTATGTAATACTAAAGTCTTAGTTCTTAACCATTTTACCATCATAATAGCCTGAGATAAGCTTGTAGAGACTCACCAGGTAGTCATAATCAAGCAAAGAAGAGTATTCTCTTATTGATTACAAAATGTGTTTTTCAAAGTATTTAATTCCACTGAACAAAATGAATTACCCTATCTGTTTTCAGTTACCGAAGAGGGAAGTCTTACGATATGTGACTATAAGTTCCCTTCACTGCTTTGCCACTTCCAGTAGTGGGCATACGGTATTAATTTATAAATTACTGAAACAAACAAAGAGGAGTTAAACAGCCAGTCACTGATCCAAGAACAAGTCTCAACCCTGAGATAATTAAGTACAGACAAGTTTGGGTAGGTTTTTCCAAATACCAATCCTTGCAATGATAATTTTAAGGATTTTGCTAATTGAAGTCAGACTTCAGGATTCAAAATCAACATCAAAATGATATCTGGATGGTCACCTATTGGTCATGGGAAAGAATGTTGGAGAAGGTCGTTAGAGATTGTTTTCGGTGAGTGCCATGCCAGTGGGCATTTTAACTGCAGTGTTCTGATTTGAAGGGTCATAATATGGCACCTCAGCCAAACTTTCTGGATGCACTATGATTCACTGAGCCATTATAGATGAAGATAATATTTTTTAAAATGAAGGAAATTGTGCTCTCTCTCATGTCAAGACATGCTGTTTAAACCTGGTGACTTTTAAAATATGAGACACTTTTTATCGCATTTGGCTTTGGTTGGGTTTTTCCTTCATCTGACTCTCCTGGTGCCAAGTTTTGAAGTTTGCACGTTCAGGTTATTGAGGGTGCCGGTTTTTGCTGAGTGCAGCTAGAGTTCAGGTTTCTTAAAATAGGGTAAGCTCTTGCTCCCTTCCCCCTCCCACTTAAAAAAGCACTTATGGTTCAAGATTATTTGATTTAGGTCAAAACTAAAAATAAAATTCCTCCCAGTTGTGACTAAACAAGGAAAACTTGTCAAAAGCACTTTTTAAAAAAAGTCATAATTGAGTGTAAAGGAGCTTGATGAGGAATGGCTACTGATTTGGAAATTTAACCTTGACAAAGTACCTTCTTCTGGAAAATAACTGCCAATGCTTTCTAGATCTGTGAGCTTCAATTAGCACCCGGTTTTGTTGTTGGTTTGCTGTCCTCAGTCAACACATAGAGTTTTTAATTTTTCAGTCTTCGAAATAAGGCATTGCTTGATTTGCACACACTCTTAAGAAAGTAAATAACCAGTACTTTTAGAATGAGAAAGTACTTTCAGAATGCTTTCTCACAAATACTGCCATATTTCAATAAAGCCATACACGTGAAAACATTGTGAGGAAAATTAAGCATCTTGGTTCTCTCTCATTTCCCTTTCTGATGTTTCTTCTCCCTGATGGTCTCAGCACCTGGCTGCTCACTCACTGCCACACTAGGCCCTTCTTCCGGAGGGTCCTCACCTAGATCATCAGCAGCATGATCTCAGGATGCACATGGCCTTCTTCCCTCTAGTTTTTCTTTCCATGGTTATTCTTACCTCTTTTCACTTACTTTAGTCCCACAGAACCACTCAGATATACTTATATTACACTTGGCATTCGCTCGGCACTTTTCAATAGATACTCAGTGTCTACTCTAGGCCAGACACTACTGTGCACATAAGAATATGGAGAAATATAAGATTGTAGGTTCCTACTTCAATGGAGTTTATGTTCTAGAGAGGTGACGCCTAAATAAATAAGGAACCAAATGAAAATAAAAGCATTTCTAATTGTGATGATTGACAAGAAGGAGGTAACTATGGGGATAATGAAGTAGTTAGGGTGGGTGCGCGTTGTGGGGTGGGGGGTGATGGAGGCAGTGTATTAGAGAGGCAAGTCAGGGAAGGCCTCTCTGAGATATTTTTCTCCTCAGATTTAAAGGTCAAATGAAAGCCAGTTGAGTGAAGAGTCAGTCAGGAGAGAGCACAGCTCGACCTGGTCTAAGACTATTACCGAGAATGGTCCGCCCGTGATAGAATGATGGGCAATGGGATGAAAAGGTAGGAGGGAGCCTACTTTTAAAAATATCCTGAAGCCATTAGAAGATGTTTGGATTTTGCTCTAAGAGCAATGAGAGGTATTATGAAATCAGTCATTTGCTCAATTCTGAAATATTGTTTTGCCCTGACTGAGTATGAAGTCAGGAACATGTGTTTATTGACAGTGTAATTCCTTGACCAGCTTAGTAGTTCAACAGTGAAAAAAAAAAAATCAGCAACACTCAAAGCTGTGTTGAGGTGAAAGGGAGACTTTTCAAAGTGTTTCTCTAGATCTCACTGAGCAGGCAACTACCTCTTCTGCCTAAATGTAAGGTGGTCCACGGACAGTTTATTTTCTTCACAGAAGCTACATTTGAGGAGTAATTTAGGAAATCTGGAACATGCATTGATTTCATAAGTAATGTTTGTGGTACCCATACGACCTGGAAAAGCTTGCATAAGCCTCTGAAATTTTGAATTTATTCATTTGGAAAATTTGGTTACCAAATGGCATTCTCAGTGTGATGAATTATAGGTTAATATTAATCAAGTCACAGAAATAAACAAGAAGAGGAAACTTCCTGTTCTTATGATGTTTTCATCCAAGAAAGTCTATGTATAAATCTAACCAGAAGCAAAGTCTTATTGGAAGTACATGGTAAGGTGAATTATATATGTTTAATATTTACAATTATCCTTGAAAATTTTTCCAAGCTCCAAACAACTACATCATATCTCCCATCTGTAAAATAGCTCTGTTTTAGTATCCCTTCATAAAATCATTTCCCTAGATTTTACCTATTTATTTTCATACATTATAGGCAAATAGTATCCACAGGAAATAAAAGAGAAATCATTGGACCCACAACTGGTTTGTAGATGCGAAACCTGGGTTGTCACGCAGTGTCTTACGCTCAGACAATTTTTCTTGGCCTTGCATTTTATGACTGAAATTTGATTGGGCAATGGAGCATACATGTTTTTTCCTTTTTATTTTTTAAAAAAATGTCCACTGATCTCTAAAAATGATAAAGCTTGTGCTGATCGGATGAATTGCCCACATGACCGACTTCCAGATCCATGATAAGTGCCCAAGGGAGGTGGCAGGACAGTAAGCTGCAAGTAAAATATTTTCTTTCCTGTAAATTATGGTAAAATGTCTTAAAATCATTATTTTTTTCCCAAAATTGTGTTACTAAATGCTTAAACTTTTTAAACCAATGTTGCAAACTAAAGGTCAGCAGGTCAAGCTCAGCCTGCAATCATGTTTGACCAGTAAACATAATTTGTTTGACCAGCCTAGAGGTTCAGAAAATGTGAACTTGCATTCTTTTAATTGGGGCCTAAAGTTCCAGGAAGGCAATGAATGCCCCAACCATTTAATTGTCTTTCATAAGTCAGTTACACAAATTAATTTACTCCTGGTGTTTGTGAGCCTAAATGGTGCTTTCCAAACTTTCCTATGCTGTAGGGTTCATTTAAATGGATTGTTAATTAGGCCTAGCCCCAGAGTTTCTGATATAGTTGGACTGTCTAGGACCTAGGCATTTCTAACTAATTTCTAGGTGATGCTGGTCTTTCTAGCCCAGGAAGCATGGTTTCAGAACCACTGGTCTAAAATACTAACTGCCATTCCTGCTACTTGCTCTTAACCATGGTAACATCACCTGCTCATCCATAAACAGAGTATGTAAGTAAAGCATATACACTTTAATTAGTCCAGCTAACTGAATAGAAAACTTAGCTGTGACAGCCTATATTAACCGAAGCGATGAGTTAGTCTGCCATTTTGTCTCTCCCGACAGAAAACTCTCCTGTATTCACTCCATGTATCACAATGCTGTTTCAGTGCCCTTTGTTCTTTTCCCAACATGCTTTGCTTTTTTCCCAAAATAGTAAAACAGCTTTAAAGTGTTGTATGGTTGTGTCACACTCTGTAGATATCAACAGCAGTGAGGTAATGGAAGAAGATGGTTGGGACATGTGATGATGGATTCACATTGGACAGGCTCTTATCCGACCGTCAAGCGGCTGTGAGTGCCTAGAGCCCAGGATGCCAAGGTTTTCCTAGATGTTTAAGAACTCAGCAATATCCCTAAAACATAAGCAACTCTCAGGGGGAAGCCATGTGGCTCTGATCATTGCAGGGCAATACAGAGTCCACCCTGGAAGCATTTTCTCTGTCCTTGTCCTCTCTGAGACTTAGCATGTCAACTCACCCAGACAAGGTCGCCCAGTGATCATATCAGCCACCAGCTCCTCCAACCCACACCCTTTAGGGGGCATGTGATGCAGCACTGTGCTGACTCAACTGGTCTTTCTAAAGCAAATGTGTTCTGAATCCCTCTTCATGCCTGCTTTCCATTTGTTGAATAACTTTGCTTAGGCAATGGAATGGGAGATGGCTTTAAAAGAAATTAGCATCTTAATTTTTCCATTTTTTCATTTATGTTCTTTCTTTTATGTGTGGGGAATAGTTAGAGGGGAATTATTAATATGCTTTTATTTGAAGCACCAGTGGAAATTTCTCTAAAACTTGTCTTTAATGGGTTCATTAATTTTACTTATTCCTTTGGCCATCATCAGGCCCAACTACAGTTCATTTAGTTCTTATATTCAGATCATTCATTTTCCATAATAATGATTGTAAGAATGTGAATAAATTAAACCCACAGTCCTGTAATTGTGTGCATGCCTCTCTGATTCTCTAGACTGTGGATCGCCCGAGCTGGAAATGATGTCTCATTTATCTTTGTCCCACACAGCAGTGAGCGTAAAGTTGCTCTGTGTTATAGTAGATATTCAATAAAGGTAGATTAACTTGAAATGACTCCCTCCACGCACACAACTTGCTGCTTAATTTTCTCATTTATTAAAAAGGGATAATGGTCTTGACCTCACAGTTTTCTCAGAATGACTGAATGAAATAATATGTATGAAGCACTTAGCTCCATGACAAGGAGTAAATGAGCATTTCACCTACATTGGCTTTTAATTCTTGAGAGCTGTTTTTACTGCTTCTTTGCAAATTATTTGTATTGATGGTTTCAAACTCTCCAATGGTAAATGCTTTAATGACAGGATAATTTTATTGCAAATTGACCCTGGCCACCTTCTGTCTTCCTTTCTTGTGCCCAGTGTTTTGTTAGTTCTTTCATAGCCTTGTAATTTGGATTAGCTTTAAATCCAGACATCAACAAAACACTCTAACCTGCAGCACAGCCTCGAGGTCTAGGGGTATAAAGTAATGGATATGTGCCGCTTAATTAAATTTTCTTTTATCTCAGGGTTTAGTTCTAAGATAATGCTGGAACAAGAATCAGAAGACCTGGGCTATATTCTACTTTCTCCCTCTTTATTGAACAAATCTTTTTTGCTTTTTCTGGAGACCAAAGCTGTCACCTGAAAATGAAGTAATCTCTCTCGTGGAAATAACACTGGCTGGAAGGACGCATGGATTTTCTTCCCAGCGCTGCCGAGACGCTGCCCAGGTTGTACACTGCACAGCTCGAGGATGCAAGTCCCAGAACTCCGTAACAGGGCCATTTCTTCTGTTCTACATCTTTCCATCCAAGAAGATGTGAGTTTCCTTGGTAGCCACGCTGCCCCTGCCCTGACATGAAGAAGCATGGCCTGTTCCACACATTATTTGTGCATGTTACCAAAAGCAAGCAAGAGAACAAGGAGGGCATTAACCATACAGAATGGATTTACTTCTACTTTCTGTTACTACCGACTTAATCTTTAAATGGACTGCCTTTTTGGGATTCCCTAAGATTGAGGATTTATATGCAGCCATAAAGACTTTTCAGGGCAGGATTATAAAACTGAAAATATTACCAAAATTCACATTCATCTAAACCCAGCTATTTTTTTTTTTTTTTTTAGGGAAAGAATCCAATCACTCACCTTTACATGCATATATATATCTAGTAGATACAAGAAAGTCATCTCTATGTGTTAGACGCTATGGACCTTCGCATGTAGGAGAATGTGGGGCTGCATTGTAAGTGCAGACCAGCACAGCTGTTAGCAATAAGGGGCTGTCTATGGAATTCAGGACGGAGGCCAGATTTGCCTCTGTAGCACATCTTTTTTAAGCACACGATTCCATATTTCACTTTTCGACTTAATTTTGTGGAACTCAGAAATTGCTACAGGAAAAAAAAAGGCATAATAAACTCTTGCTATTCACTGGAATGGTGCCAATGGAAAATTAATGGACTTTTGTGTAATTATTGAATCGTCTCAATTGATGAATTGTTGAGCGCTCTGGGATTTCTTACCGAGAGACCCATATGGTTGCGGAATCTTAAAATTGTTAAATGCCTCAGACATTGTCCCATCTGTATTTGACCCAGTTTAAGCCTTCCCCCAGCTTCTCTTGGCCCTGCCTTTGGCCCTGCCACGGCTAGGATCGGGTTATCACCATTGGATTCCTGGGCCTGGGCCTGTGTCTGCCTCCTTGGGGCTGGTCTTCGGTATGGCCCACTCTGCTCCCCTGCCCAGCTACACTGGAACGGGGATCAGAGTGTAACCTCACTGCACCCATATGGGCTGTGCTTCCTCAGTCCACTTCTGGGCTTGAGGAATCCACGCAGTGTGAGGTCTGGCATCCCTAGGGCATCCCAGAGGGACTGGGTTTGAGAACCTGTAAGCGTGGGAGACATTAGCACCCCTTAAGGCAAATTTTCGCCAGTGAGAAGTAACAAACACAAAGGAGCTTCTTCCTTCCTTCCTTCCCCCCTCCCTCCTCTTTCCTTTCTCCCCTAGATGAAATGATCAGAAATCTAGAGACGTTAGTCTCCCTTAGACTCTCCATGTCTAAATGACAGCCTGTGTTTTTCTTTTAAAGCTTGTAGCCGGCTCAACAATTCACAACCTCTAATTTGTTTCCTTCCTTTTGTCTGCACCCCTCACCCTTTTTGAGTTGCCATTGTATTTCCCAGCCCTCATTCCCCCACCCCCAAAACATTACAGTGTAAGTTTCACATTAGACTCTGTTTTTCCAGACCCTGGACTATGCCACATTTTAAACTCCTTGTCTAGGGGAGAGGAAATACTCAGAACAATTCAATTATTTTCCCATGGCCAGAGATTGTAAAGTACATTTTTAAAAAGTTCATTCCTTTTGCTCTCCTTATCAAGTGTCTATGATAAAACTATCCTGTTATTGACATCCAACTTAAGCAACTATCTCCCCATATTCCCTTGCCACCCTTTATAACTCATGTTGATCAATATCTGTTGAATACAAGACATGCTTTTAGTTTTGCTTTTATTTGCATATTTTCATCTCATCATTTCAGATGGAATATACCTTATCTTTCTTATCTCGAGGCACACTAGTAAGTTCCCTGAGAGCAAGGAGCTCATTTTGATGTTTTCATTCCCCAGAGTTCTGCTACGGTTGAGGCAGAACTGGCCCTTCCTTCAGGGACGTGTACAAACACAGCAAGACTGCTGAGAAATCCTCCAAGGCAACCTGCTAAATCCCAAAGGCAAATCTTTCTTATATTTCTGTAGTCCCACAGGTTTTGCAACATGTTCTCTCTAACATCTTTCCATCTCTACTTATTTCTTTCTGTCTTGGGCTAATTTTTTATATGAAAATTATATTCCCTCCAAAATCTACATCTTTTCAGAATATATGCTGCTTCCTTTTGACTTTCAGAAAACTTACAAAATGTTGTATTTTGCTAAATGCCTTGAAGGTATACAATCTCAATTAAGACTTATTGCATGGGATGCATGTTTATGATAATTAAATGCAAAGTTATTAGACAATATAAGCAAAAGACAGCTGATTATAGCAGAAAAACTAATAAATTCAGGATGAGTAGTTCAACTTTTAAATCTTAAAGTTATAATATACTTATATAAATATCAGTTTTCTATTTTGTAAAATAACCCTAATCACAGTAATATGCAAGAAACATAACAAAAATGCAATTAACAATTGTCAAAAGTGAAATGAATGTGATACTGTCAAGTCAAGCACAGCTCTTTGAGTTAGTCAAATAAGTGACAAGTTACAAGATCACTTTGGGGCATTTGACAGTTTTGGGGTTTTCCATATCTTGAAATATATTACTTTGCACTATAGACCGTCATTCTCCCTGTTTATCCTTTTTCCTCTTTGAGGAGCCTTTGCAAGGGCTTCGTGATATCCTCCATCCGTGAATCCTAGACTCATTCCCTCATTTTCCTTCTTCAGTAAAATCTACTTCTGCGGGGAAAATGACCTCACATAGGCAATTACAGTAAAGTAATGTCAGAAAGCAGGCCTTACCTCTCCATGACCATCTGAATCATTCCAAGCCGTATCTTGCACAGATTTAGGATTCTGTCGCTGTGAACAAAGGAACCAGAAGACCTTCATAATACAGGCCCTCTGTGAAACAACCGGGAAAGGGATGGCCATATGTACTGGACGCATAAAAGGCCTAAGACTGAGGTAGGTTTTTCTACTCCCTGTGTAATAATGCGTCCTTAGAATTCTTTCTTTCCTTCCTATTGTTATTTCTCTTGTTTAGTCACTCTGTCACCTGGATTACAGAAACAGTGTCAGCCCTCATCTCTCTGTCTCCAATTTTTCCAAGGGTTGCAATTCTGAATTTACTGATCCAGAATTAGTATTTGCTCTTTGTAGGGCTCTCCTACCTAAATGCCTTCATTAGCTCTTCATGGCCTCTTCAAACAGCTCTTCCCAGCAGAAGCTGGACATTTACAATCCATTCTTGTGTATACCTTTTACCTCGCAAAAACTTTCAAATAAAGCTGGTTTTCTCAGTGTTATCCGTGTGCAAATGCTCATTCCAACTTGGCCTTGTGCCGCATTCCTATGATTTAGTCTTGACATTTGGTGTCACTATAATGTACACCATGTTCCATAGAGTTTATACCCTTGGAGAATAGTAAAAATGACTTTCTTTAAGGGTGATTTTTTCTATCTAGTTAAAGAGCACATTTAATTTCACGTTCTTGTTAAAAAATTGGAGCTAATTTTAAATATATTTAAAACTGAGTTACCATTATACTATACATAGGTATGCACTAAAAAGAAAAGTACATAAAATTTGCCCAACTATTAATGTGTACCTTGAAGATGAAATATACAAGGTGGTGTGTAGGTTGGTGAATATTTACAACATTTATTGCAGTTTTATTTTTATTTTAATTGTTGTTCAAGTACAGTTTTCTGCCTTTTACTCCCATCAAATGGAAGGGAGTTGAGCTCCATTTGTATAATTTGTAACTTCCTTCTATCCTGTTACTTTCTTGAAGATATTCATTCTTGGAGATGAATGAATATTCATCTGGAGTAATTAAATTTCAAAAATTCACATTATGAAACTAGTATTATTATATATTGGTAGCACTTCTAGCTCCCTTACATGAAAAAAGTATGTTAATGACAGAAATCAATAATTTTTTCTTGCCATTAAATTACTATATTATCATGCATACATTTTTAGATTTGTTATACTTTCTTTAATAAACATATCTTAAGTTTTATGTAATTTTCATTTATGATGCTAGGATTAATTTTATTTCAACACATATTAATAATTTATACTTTCTTACCTAATGTTTCTTTGATTTTTTTCTTTATTTTTACAAAAATTGCTTGGCTAACTTTATTGTTGAGTATCCTTATGACTTCCAACATAAAAACCTCAACAACAATACTGAGGATAGAAATGTGTTTAAAATAACTTTAATGTTTCAATCTTTACTTTTGAGGTGAAAAAGTCGACATTAAAAATTATTTCCATATATGTCTAATTTCTGCAATTAGGGGTAAAGTGAAATACTTCTGCCAATTTTTTCATTTCCTTTTACATTCCAACTCTATTTCCTTCTTTAGAAATAGATTTCAATGCGTTAATCCTGTCTAAATCCCTATGTTAAGGGTGTTTGTGCAGTCATTGTCTTCTCTTAAATACATTTTTAAATTCAATTGCAGTCAATTACTCGTTTAAATAATTTCACTCTTGCTCTCAGAGATGAAATAGTGATGATTTATTTTATTTATGTAGAAAGAATAAAAATGATAACAAATGAACCACTTATATTTTTATCTACAAGATTACGTGCCTCTGTAATCAGTGCAATCAAGATAATATCGTTTGGGTGACTAGATTAGATATCCTGGATTGAACAAAGAAAAACATGACAA
This sequence comes from Anoura caudifer, assembly GCA_004027475.1. NCBI lineage: Eukaryota > Metazoa > Chordata > Mammalia > Chiroptera > Phyllostomidae > Anoura > Anoura caudifer. The sequence goes on from PVKU01004770.1 coordinate 20,498, forward strand.
TGGAATTACGATATAGACATTCCATCTGGCTGAATATCATGAGGCAGGGTGCATAGTGCATAACTTTTAAAGGAAAATATCTGGTGCTTACTATTCATTTGGTTTAAAACTATGTAACATCTGTTATTAAGATACCAGCTAGCTCTTTGTGTTTATATTTTTCATATCTAAAATAAATTTTAACATCATCCAATAGAATTCCTCATAGTTATATTTGTCACTCTTGATGCTTATGTTATTATTTGATTTTGAATAGTCCTGAAAAGTAGATTGAGAAAATAGGATATCATTGGTTTGTGTTTTATTCTAATTTGATCATATAGTCACTTGTGGCTAAATAATTTCTAATAGAGTAATCATGATGGCAAGAACATTGGTGGTTTTGTAAAGTAGTCTTAAAAGTAGTTTTATAATATTATGACAAATTTCTAAAATTTATTCTTAAAAAATAAATACCTTTTATATCACATGTGTTTGGCCTTCAAATATGTTTTAAAAGGGTCTTTTAAGATTTGGCAACTTTCTAACTCTCACAATATCTTTCACAGTTTTTAATAAAATAGTATAATGTTCATTTAAAAAAATCATTCCTAAATTTGATTGACTGAATAATTCTGTATTAGCTCTTAAACATGCATGGCAATAGTAAAGAATTCTATTGTTCTTCAAACTTTCTGAATCAACTCACTATGAGTAAGTTGTATTTCCCACAGTGATTTTTAAATTCACTTTCTAGCTTCCTTAAGTAGAGGGTGGATATGGAATGGAGTGGAGATGTGGAGAGACTTAAAATAAATTTAACCCAAATATTAAGAAGTCATATTACATGGTAAACAGTCATCGGAGAATATTTCTCAACACCATTTACTAGTTCAGTGTTTCGGTCATTCATTTATCAGTCACATGACCCTACACAGCACCAGTGATAAACAGGGTCCAGCAGAAGTAAGGCCTGCTTGAGTGTGGTTGGTGGGGTAATAATGTGGGTGTATTAATTTATAGTTTCAATTTGAGTATTTCACCTAAAATGTCATATGGGGTGCTTGAGTGTGATATTGCTAGGTTACAGAATTACATGCTTAGGATTTTTAATAAAAGATTTTGTAATAAAAAAGGGGCATTATTTGTGCCGGACGCTTGACTGCCTACTCTCAGCACATTTGTGATTAAAAGGTAACAGTTCACGGTCCTTAAGCTAAAGAAGTTCACAGTCGGAAAGGAGTATTCCCTACCTACATAGATAAAATCATACGACACCATTTTGGAGCTTAATGAAAAATTTAAATTCTTCATAAAATTATTAGCAATTAAAAATTGAAAGTGTGATAGATGTAGAGCAAGGAATCTTTTAAAATCAAAGCTAACAAGGATAAAGTATAGAATATGGAGTGAGCTTTAAAATCTAGACTGAGCTCATTTAGAAAACAGACATTCTAATTAGCTTTGTGAACCAATTTATGAAATGAATCAAATTAAATAAAAAATTCTCAGACTTTTAATATAGCTTTTAGTTCCAGAAAATTTCTCACTCATGCCTCATATAATTACATGCTTTAAACATGACCAAAAAGCATTTATACAAGGTCTGTCCGGAAAAAGTTCAGTCTTTGTTAATATAACCAGAACCATTTGCGCAATATCAACGTAACCCGGCAGTCAAGGAGAGTGGATGGGAATGCACACATATAAATAATGATGACTTCACTGTACTAGTCAGTGGGGGTGGTAGACGCCATTGAGTGGGCATGTGTACTGTGTGGCTGTTGCATTCAAAGTTACTGATCGAGTAGAGCGACAAATCTGCATCAAATTTTGCATTAATTTGAACATTTCTCTATGGAAACTATTTGCATGATTGAGAAGACCACAGCTCTGAGCAACTGGTGACTGGCAACTTCATCTGAACAACGTGCCCACTCACGCATCACATCTTTTGCAGAGTTTTTTGGTGAAACATCGAATCACCCAAGTGACTCAGCCCCTCTACAGCCCATATTTGGTGCCCTGCGACTTCTGGCTTTTCCCAAAACTAAAATCACCTTTGAAAGGGGAGAAATTTCAGACCATCAGTGAGAGCCTCAGGTAAATACAATGGAGCAACTGATGGCAATCGGGAGAACTGGGTGAGGTCCAAAGGTGCCTACTTTGAAGGGGACTGAGGTGTCATTGTTCTATGTACAATATTTCTTGTATTTTGTATCTGTTTCAATAAATGTCTCTATTTTTCATTATTCATTTTTCATTACACCTTTTGGACAGACCTGGTATACCTAAAAATAACAGTGCCTTAATAAATCACCTATTTAATCAGCTTTTCATTTTTAAAAAATCATCCTTATAATTGTACTTCCTTTTTTTCTCCTGTTGGTTTGTTGAGACAGGTTCCAAAAACTAGTCTATGCTTTTCATTTAGTGGGTAGTCTCTTAAGCCTTTTCAATTTATAGGCTTTTTCTTTCATTATATTATTCTTGCAAATTACTTGTTGGAATAATCAGGACTTTTTTGATCCGTAGAGTTGTCCTGTGTCCCAGATTTTTCTGACTGCATCTTGTGAAGTCATTAATATGTTTCCTTGTGCTTTCTGTAAGTCAGTAGTAGTTAGACCCATATCTGTTCATGCTCAAGTTCAAGTTTTGTGGCCGGAATCCTCCATAGGTGGTCATGTTCTTTTGTCAAGAGAACATCAGGTTTGGTTGTCGCTCTTTTTGTGATATTAGGAGCCAATGATAATCATTATGTAGTTACGTAATTTCATTAGAATTTAATAAAATGACCATTTTTTCTAATGCAATTATTCCTTTAGTCTGTGTTAGTTATATTCTTTATAAAGAAATTTTCCCCCAACTAGTTGTTTTATTTGAGGTACATTCTGTACAGGAAAAGGGCATGTTGAATATTTATTTTTCCTTTATTAATCAGTTAGCAGAAGAGAGAGTTTGTCACTGAGCATCTTCCAAATGTGATAAACTACTTTTCCCCTTAAATATCATCAAGAATGTATGGATTTAACATACTTGATTATTAGAATTCACTGCAGCTTTTGTTATATTTAAGCTCAGTGTAGCATGGGAATTTCAATGATTTCCTTTGTTGTTTGGACAAAAACCTAGTAGTCTCTGATAGTCTCCTTGCTTTCTGGTAAAACAAGATGTTCTAGGTTCTTCTCATGCATTTCCTATCTGAGACCTTAATTAGTTATTGTCCCCCCACAAAAACTCCCTGTTTACCTTTAATGGGAAATAGTTATTAAAGACTACAATCTAACTGCTAGTATACATATAATTTTTGAACTTAGGGATATTTCCTGTGAACATATTAATGAACACTAATATATATTTCTAGTTTGTCTCCAGTTCCTAGAATATTTTTTTCTAGGCCTCGGAGCAATGGATGGGGTAAAAGGAATAATACCGAAGGGCTGAAGGTGACACACGTCACATAATAGCCAGTGTGTGATTTTTCTTGCTCGATTCCACTATTGAGAACAGAAACTCTGTTTATTCTACATCTTAATCTGACGACGAATCTTTCAACAACTTGAGTGAGCACAGCCACCCCGTTGATCCACATTCATCATCTTGCACTCACGAGAATTAATTGTTTGTCGTTTAAGCCGCTGAAATTTTTAGAATAATGTATTACCATAGCATGATCCTGACTGATAAAACACTTTTATTTTTACCTGAGAATGAGTGCTTTGTTAACTTTATTCTTTAGCTTAAATCCATAGTCTAAAATTGGCTAATGTAGTTAACTTTCTAGTCTTCACTAAGGGCAATTCATCCTCTCTTATGACCTTCGGGATATTTACATTTCCTTTGACATATGGTTTTCTACATTGTAGTATAATATCCCTAAGTGTTGACTGCCTTGCAAATGTGGCTGTGGATCATTTTCAGCAAGTCCTGCTTTGAATTGCTTTGTCCTTGAGCCAGTCTGTGAGCCGTGTCAGGACACTGATCTTGTTTAAGTGAGTGCATGTGTATTCTGTCATGTGTATAATCTGCAAAGTACGCTGTGTTGACTGAATGTTTCCCTTTTTGTACTATGGAGATGCAATAAATATTACCTCATAGAATGTCTTCATTATAGGTCTCCGTAGCTGCAGACTTTCTTTGTTTTGAAAGATATTTTGGTGATACATAGGAGTTTTGGGCCCAGAGATATTTAATACTCCTGCTATGTGCCTATATGTAATGAAGCCCTCTGTAATGAGACAGAATCAGCTGTTACAAAGCAGGTGCTTCATAAAAATTTATTAAGTAAAAGAATATATGTTGCTATATTTTATACCTCATCAGGAATATGTATAGATTTATATAATAATATTAGAAGCATTCTACATGCATTGATTTAAAAATTCTACTAGAATGAGAATAAATGCCAACAATGGTACTTTGTAACATTTTGTTGCTATTGTTGTTGTTGTTAAAGTGTAGCAGGAGCTCTTGGTGTCCCACCTGGATCCCTTTCCCCAGCAAGTGTACACATACCCCAGGTGCTGAAAGTGTGGCCTGTACAACCCACTACTTAACCACCTTTCCCCATGGGAGCTGCCTGGCAGAGTCATGCTCCAACATCACCACCAGGGGCAGCTCATAACAAATGACTTACTGATACGAGGGTACAAACCATGACCCGCCTTGCATCAAGGTGGGACAACTCGGTGATGTGAATTTGCTTAAGTGTGTCCTATGGATCAGATCAAGGTTAGGCTTCATGTGAGACACATCCCTGTTCATTCTTTTCTCTTCCTTACACTACTTCCCTCACTTCCTTACAAGTTACTTTTTTGCAAAGAATAATCCATGCAAATAGCATATGCACTCAAGTTCCTGTTTGAAGCTCTGCTTCTAGAAAATTTAATCTTAGACATCCGGTCCAAAGAGTAGCTCTAGGAAGCAGTCCCTAGAAAAGGGATTCTAGAATCCAACTTCCCACAAACCGGCTGTGTAGCAACAGGGACCACATCACTGAAGGTGGGTGGAGAGTCTGAGCGTTGTTATTCATTGGAACACTATAGCAATAAAACCACAGTTTCCCATGCCCGGTGAACTGAAATAGGACGCAGGTGGCTTCTGCAATGTGATTTGAGAGGCATGGGTGAATAGCAATTAGAATGACTGTGATATCGTGTGACCATTGCTCATGATTGGAAAGGTGAAGATGACGGGCTCAGGAAGGTCAAACGCACATTCAGAAAGACAGGTGGATGTCTGAGAGTCTCACTAGCAGTGTTTTAAAAGGCCTCACCCCCTGTAACTGAAAAAAAAAAAAGGCCAATTTAAGATCAGGCTTATAAGAGTAGCAGAACTTTAAAGTAGCAGATGCTTCAGATGAGAGTTGTAGCACTTCAGAGATGAATAATCAGCCCACCAAATTGATGGCAAAGTAAGGCTCTGATAAAGAAAAAGTGGGGCAGTGAATTTTATGGTGGAAGTGTTCCTAAGGGTCCTGCATGTCCAGAGTCCCTTGACTGAGCCTGAGCAACTGCCCTCCCTCTCCTTTGATGAAAGACGTAGCCTCACGCATTCCCCTTTGCTTAAAGACCATCCAGAAGCCCTCAAATGTAGCAGGTGCCTTATAAGTCAATCCTTGCCCTCCACATTGGTTGCATCAACTCCTACCCTCCTGTCCCTCTTACCCTGTGATCCCCACAAACTTAGTTAAGTACCACAAACTTAACTAAATAGTGGCTCAAATACAAACTTCAGTATGAGATGCAGTGTCTTTATTAAAATATATTAACGCTGTCTCTGGTGTGGCTATCAATCCAATGAATATGTTAGTTTTTTGAAGTTATTAGAAAGTAGAATTAGAAGCAGGTCACAAGTAATAATTAGTGACATTTATCTATTGTCTTGCCCCAGGGCTGTGTTATATCTCTTGCTCTTGGTCACAATACATAATCCAAAGGGTCTTGGTCCATCTGGATATTGTGCAGGACCCTCCTTGCTCCACACTATTGGTGACATCATATAAATTGAAACCGATAAGCAAGTAATGCCAATTCTGGAATGCTATGGAAAGCACTATATATTCCAGGGGTTGGAAAATCCACTTTAAAACAGTCAGGAAACTATTGCATTAGTGTTACTTTAAGGGCTCTAGCTGCTCGATGCCAAGTTCAATAACTTATCCTTGACTTCGGACAAGTCAAGGAGCACACTAAAACAGAAGCACACAGTTGGTGAACTTCTTTAAGTCCATGTTTAGGAACATTACTACAACCCATTTATTAAGTGATGTGGAAAGTCTGTAGCTGTAAGGGGGGCATAGAGAAAAGTGTGGCTCAGTGGCCATGATAAGCAGTCTTGCCCTTATGGCCATGTGGTATGGTAGACTCCATGGTTCTAGACTTAAAACAAAACAAAAAGACATCTTGTGGAGCCAGTCTCTGGCAAACTGCAGAAGTAACAATGAAAATTGCTAGTATCCCAGAACAAGGTCATGCTTCTGTTACAGGAACTGTATACCATTAGTAAAGCAGCTTCCAAGGTACTACTGAGCCCTGTGAGAGATGGAACTCTCAGCCACGGGATGCCAATGGACCTTGTGACCAGAACTGTCCAAAAGGAGCTGCTCTCAGGTCTGGTTTGCCTGACAGATGCTGATTATCAGTGATTATCTGTTGCTGATTTCCAAAGGGAAAAATAACAGAGAAGTAGAAGTGGGAACATTTGAATACTTCACTCTCTAATACCCAGAAAAAAAAAGAATTCTTATATGTATATGATATTTGAAGCTCTAGTGACAGATATGAGACAACTAGGCCTTTGCTTGAAAGTGTGATGTTTTAAAGCGAACATTATTGGAAAACATTCACAGGAAGGAAAGATAGTGCTAAACTCTAAACCCATTGTCCATGATATTAAGCTCAATTCTAATTCTGTAAAACCCCTCTACAAAGCAGAAAATATAATTTTGCTATAGTCTTCAACTGATTTTCAGCTTTCCTACCCAAGGAAATCTAGGCTAGGTGATGTAAGTCCTTTTCCAGCCCAAGAAAGATGCCAACAATACAACCCCCCCTTTAAGAACAGTTGGGAACCACAAGGAGACTCAAGGTGAGTTTGCTCTCCCTTTCTTCTCAGAAAGATCCAGTAAGTAAAATTGCCAGTACGTACATATATGTATGTATCTGTGTGTATGTGTACACACATATATGTGTATATATGTATGTATGTATACATATATACACATATATTTATACACACACATATAAATAAAAGTTTTCTGTTAGCTCCAACATCCATGACTATCTTTGCCCATTTAGTACGGGTTTTGAAGGTGTTAGAGGGAGTTGGAATATTGATACTTGAGGAGGATTCTGAACTTGCATGAACAAATGATATATACATCATATCTGCCAGGCATTTTGCAAAACTATTGTTTCCATGATCCATTTTTGTGAAGGGATCACTTCCTTTTTTTAATGTTTTGGGGGTAAATACTGGAGGATTTTGCATGCATAGTCTTATTTGGGTTGTCTTACAGACACCTCAGGGTTGCTAAATGAAGACAAGGAATGAGTCAACCATGAAAACGGAAGACTACGGAACAACTAATGTGAAACTGCAAGTTGTATTGGTAATAAAATCGCTTTGTGTGACGGACGATCTCAGATGTGTTTCTTGTTAATATTCAGTCTGTTGAGCTCTGTTTAATTAACTTATTCTCTTTTTTAAAAAGGAAAAGAAAATGAAAGTAGCAAATAGACCATTAAAAACTAAATTTGGGAAAAAGCATTTGTTACCTTTCAAATTTACTAATTAGATCACATAGTTAATTCAAATGTTTAAAAAAGAAACAAAGTCATTCACTCATCTTAAATAAAAATACCTTGTTTATTTGTTCATTTACTTTGAAGGAAACCTCTTTGAATCTAATTGATTCTTCACCGAGATAGAAAACATCAAAAACTTAGACGAGCACCTCAAACTACCATCAGTCAGAAAGCTTTTGGAATAGAATAATTCCCACTCCTTCCCAGCTAATTATACACAATTCAATATATCCATTTAAATAACGTGTTAAAGTATGTATTTCCCAATGTAATCACATGTTTTATAGTCTATACTGGGAATCAGCAATCCCATGTCCCATGGGCTGGACACTTATCTTTTTTTCAAATGAGTTTTATTGGAACACTGTCACTTTTTTTGCTTACATCCTGTCCACAGCCACTTTCATCCATAGCAACAGAGATAATTAGTTGCAATCAATATCTTATGACCCACAAAGTCTAAAATATTTACTATCTGTCCATAGAAAAATCTTGCCAACTCCTAGTTTAATACATTAAAAAAGAAATATACAATATATTTTATTACGTACACTATATACATACCTGCCTTTTATTTTAAGTTAGCAAGTATAGTAGCTGCTTTAGAAATCTCTTTTTATTTTCCTAGGAGATATAAAAATACTCTTTGTTTTCACTTAAGCACTTGTAAAACATTGGCAAGATTTATATATATATTTGGTTGGTGTCTCTGGAGAAACTCTGAAGAAGACTCTGATAATAGCCAAGATCACAAAGTTCCTGGGCTGAGTTGAGGCCTGGTCCACCAGGTCCTGAGAAGAATCCGGAAGGATTTCAGAGGAAGTTCTTCCCGGTGATGCCGAGTCCTTAAGCTGTGGCCTTGACTGTACTCTCAGGGTAACCTTCACATGAAGTTAACATAATTTGTTTCCATTCTTTAAAGAGGAAACTTGACCCATTAAAATTATTTATTTAAATAATTTGAAATAGTTACATTTATATTTATTAATTACATATTTTCTATATGTAGAATAAATTATGTAATATATAAACACAAATTTTATAATTATTATATAATCTATAAAATAAATCACGATTAGAGATTATTTAATATATAAACATGAATTACATAATTAGAAAAATATTTTTTATTTTAATGAACAAATAAGGCATTTTTCCTAAAATATGATCATTTAGGAGTTTTAGGCTATGACAACATGTTAAAAATATGTCTAAAGAAACGGTGTCTATGAGTATTTTTTTCCTGTCTTTTTGGCACCAGGCATAAGCTAGATCCTTTGCTCAGGGATAAAATGTTTTGAAAATTGAATTGACTGGTGTGAGGGGTGGGACTTTGGAAAACTTGATCTAGCCAGAGGAAATAGTTTGGAAGAGAAGAGGATGGAGGTGTGGGGCCATTTTAAGAGGGATACAAAAACTTTTAGATTTAATTCCAAGAAAAGTCAGAACTGTGTAGGTCAACCAGTTCTGTGGGTGTGTCGTTATATCCAGGAATTCAGTCATTATGCATGAGGTCAGGATTCTGGGAGGTCTGTACATGCAGGAAAAGAAACCCAAGAAGTAGGTTTAAACAGGCGGTATCAGGTCCCTGGGTGGCACATGGAAAAGAAGAGCGAAATTATATATTTCAGCATTGGTTTTCCCATCCCATGGATCAGGCCTCGGTGCAGGAATCCAGCCTACAGAGGCAACAGGAAACTGGGTAGAGTGACAACCTTTGGGATTCCCAAGGGAACATCAAGGCAATTGACCTGAACCATTGGAAGTTAAGGCTATAAGGTAAATTGGGGACTGACCCCAGGCAAAGATACCTTGAGTCTGAAAGACAGAGACATCTGAGGGAAATTGTGCATGTATTCTAGGTCCTGGAAATACCCTTCCTCTTTGGAGGGTAAGATGAGATGCTTCTCACGGGATAGGACTTGTGGTTGTGGCTAGTCCAAGCTTTGGAACTGGTCAGAAGATAGAAAACAAGGCAGGATCTGGTCTAGTCATTGGAGCTTTCTTTGGTGTTTGGAGTCACCAAACACATCTGAATTATACAACGTAACCCATGCAGCAGAATGGAAGCACATGGTGAGGACAAATTCCCTGATAAATTTCAAAATACAATTATTAAACTCAGAAATGGTGGCCGAAAGATCATACATACGATTTATTTTTGTCATTCTCAGATCAGAGTCAAATATTGTGAAAGCGATCTGAGTAGTATCTCTTGTGTTTTAGCTTTCAGTCCCTACCCACAGTGTTTATATCATACCAGACCTCAATTTCAGAGTTTCCGACACCAGCCTGGTAACCCTCATTTTCCCCAGGAATTGGCAGCTTGATGTGTGTTCATGATCTGAGGTGGACTCTGCCTCCCCTGAGCCTGCTTTGGTAACTCAGCAGGGAAGGCTCAAATCCCTTCCACATGCAAAATGCTGATCTTCCTATTTTTTGCACTAACCTGTTCTGCTTTTCCAAAACCTGTACAGCTGAGCTGTTGCCTGATAACATGCCAATGCCATCTTATACAGGGGACTCTCCAGAATCAGTGCTCCCAGAATATTCTTTTATTGAATTATGATTCCAATCAGAGGCTTTTAGTATTATTAGTTTAACTTGTATCATAATGGGAAATTGCAAAAGAATGTCATGAACTCTAGCTTTCAATTTTGAAGTTTTAATGAGCATATACATATATTTGAAGGAAAGTTTTAGGACATAATAGATTTGTATCATTTCTCACAGCCTTAACTAAGAGGGGCCCACTTCTTTTGAACGCTTGGGAAACATAAACTTGCTCTATTTTATGTTTAGGTCCAGTTTGTCATACCATAAACTGAATAATTTTATTTCATTTAATTTAATGTTGCATAACATCATAACTATATTGATTTTGAAAGTAAAGACTGAGGTGAAGAATTATAGGGAAATTAGAGATAATGTGGAATTTAATTTAAGGAGAAGATAAACATTATCTTCTCTATTACCGAAGAAGATAAAAAATGTGATAAGTTAAAAAGAAATATAAGAGGAGAGTAAGATTGGATAGTTCTTTCCTGCAGTGCAGATATTAAAAAACATTTTTCGAAACCAAAGTAAGAAAACAAGTCAGTGAAATTGAGAAAAGAGATAAAAATGTTATGGAGCATAACTGTTCACTTTGGGTTTGACCACGGTAAAGGTCTGCACGTAAACTCTGCAGAAGCGTGAACTAAATTTGACTAAGAAATCCAGATTTTGTTAGGTTTTTGGTCATTTTAATTTACCTACCACTTATGATGCTCAGACAGTCATTCAACACACGGAGGCTGGTGCCTGATTGACAGGCCTTAACTGTATTTGGTGAAATATACTTTACAGCCAGCTGGTAATTCCTGGGATAAAATTCAGATGGTGTATTAATGAATATTTAAAAAAATTTACACAGATGTTAACAATGAATTTGAAACTGTAACTGGCACGTACAAACCATGATTTAGGTAGCTGCCCTATTTTTTGCTTGTTTGTTTCACACAAATTAATAATTAATTTATATAAATGTAAAATGTGAATTAATCTAAAGTAAAATATTAAAATATAATAAAATATGCGATATACACATTTGGCTAAATATGTAAAAGTAATGTGAAATTAACCAATGTTTTGGAAGCCCTGAAATGGAATCCCAATGAGTCACTACTTTTCAAGAATCGAAGCTCTCCCACTTATTCTGGGGGTATTTCTCTCCTAGCTAAGGTATTTGTGAAGTCAAATTGGAAATCAGAAAGTTGGTTAGTAAGCATAGACCCAACAGTGAAGACATCTGTCCAGTTTTGATAGACATCGCCAGCAAGGTCACCTAAAAATCGGGAATCCACTTTCATGTAACATGGTCTTCTTATTGCCTATGATTTTGGAGACACTGTATATACTTTTGCAGCCTTGAGAGGCTCTGAAAACATGAACACTCAAAGAAAACAGTCTGTGTCGACTTCTATGGAGGACAGGAGTCCTGGGAAGGCAGGCCCCTCCCGTGACGGAGGTGGCGGCTGAAAAATGTATTCTCAACAGGAAATACCAGAATTTAGTCAATGAATTGCCTTTGTTGAGTATGAAATAAGGTTATATTCCACTTCTGCCCTTCTTTCTTAACCCTCTGTTTCTAGTCTGTAAAAGAATTTACAAAGTTGCTGAAATTAAAGCAAATAATGTCACATGGCAGACGCTCAATAATAATATTATGATATTTTGCCTAGAGAAGCTGCTCATGTTTTTTATGTGTGTGTGAACGGTGATTGTGAAATTGAAGAAACCATATTACTTGGAGGGCTGTGTGAGGAGTGTGGGCAATCTTAAGTACAGACCTGAAATTACTCAGAGGGAAAACATTCTTTCCACTGTGGAGCTCTGGCAGCAACGGCGGCTGGTGGAGGCGGCTGTGGTAGCAGCCGACGCTGTGGGAGCCGCACGGTTGTCCTGGCAGTTGGGAGTTCACGGCAATGTGAGTGAAGGACCATCGAGCGCTTCCTGGGAGATTCTGGAGAGATAAAAGAGGAATAATCTTAGGAGAGTCTTGGGAGCAATAACTATGGTGGTAAGAGGATGGACTCTGAACTTGAATAGGGCTCAATACCCGTTATGTGCCTCTGGACAGACAATTTGGCCTCTGTCAGTGTGTTCTGACATCTGGTAGAAGGCTGGTGACGCTGATGCCTCCCTCACACATCGCTGAGGGGGTTACATGGGACATCAAGGTGAAGTGCCCAGCCCAGTTACAGCACCCTGTGAAAGCTGTCTCCCAAGGAGAAACAAAACCAATAAGCAGACAAAAATGAAACAAAGCGCTATTATCTTGCAGTCTGTAACATGAAGAAATGAATGAATTTTTATAAAATCGATTTGCATTTATCTCAAGCCGTGGTACCAGGCACACAGTGAATCCATGATCACACATGAAGTGGGTGGGTTTTACTTTTTCACACCGAAGCAATAGTTTCATAGTGAGCCTTTTGAGTTTTGGACTTAACATGGGAGACGAAACAGCAGGGACTTCTTATCCACATTTCAGGGGACTGAGTTGTCATATTCAGAGTGTGCTTTGTCAGAATGTCAGTGAGTTCTATCTCTGGACATACTTTTGAAATAAAGGTGAGCAGCTTTAGTTCTCAACATTTAAAATAAAGTGCCCTTTACTCTCAGGGGATTAGGGACAAGCTAACATCTTTGTCAACATCTGCCCTAGCCTGTTTCATAAGATGCGCCCTAGCAACGGAAAAGCACCAAAGTGAGGAAAATGCGTGCCAGTTGCCCTGAAAGTTGTGGTCTGAAGCCACGTGCTCCTTAGGAGACCCCCACGGGGCAGTGCTGGGTAGACTGAGGCCTTCCCTTGGAGTAGGACACCAGTGCTGCTGCCTAAGGGTTGCTTTCTGGAAGGAGTGGAAGCTACCTCCCTGTTCACAGGAAGGGAGGGTAGGTCTGAGGGTCTTTGTATGCTGGAGTCTTCATAGAACAAAGAAATAATGCACAAATGTTGACACATCGGGCTCATGTACACTAATTTTACCCTTTTCTGTTTCTAGATGTGGAAAATTTAGTTATGGATATCCCCAGCGCAAAAATTAATCCAAGTTAACTAAAGGAGGGCTATTGCCCATTTGTATCAGTGTAATTGACTTTGATTACCATTTCTTGTGTGCAGGCAAAACACGGGATACGTTTATGAAAACTCAGAAACCTAACATGGGCCCTTTTCTTTGCATTTGCCAGCTCTAGTGTGTTTCTGAATTCACTATGCAAAGCAACAACAACAACAGCAGCAGCAGCAAATGCTTTTAAACATTGAGAGGATAAAGGAGTGTTTTCTAGTTTTGACTGTTCTTGCATTCATTCATGACAGATTAACAGAAAGGTAATACCAAGGCTGTATACTCCCAAATAAATCTATGAGTCATCTTCCCCCGAAAGATATTTAAAATTGAATGAATGGGGAGTAGAAGTGGGGATGGGGGCGGGAGGAGAGAGAGAGAGAAAGAGAGAGAGAGAAATCTATTTGAATTCTGAAAAGGGAGAGATTAATATTAACGGGAAAAGTGTAAATGGACTTCCTGAGATCCTGTATGGTAATTTACTGACCTGGGTGACAGCAGAGTTTGCTTTCAGAGGCCTCTGTTTCCACCAGACTCTGCTACTTGCTAGTAGTGCAGTCTTGCTCAAGTGACTTAGTATCTTCACCTCTCAAAGAGCAGTAATGAGAGAACCCAACTCACTGCTTAGAGATACTAAGTAAATTACTCAATGGAAAGCACTTAAAACACCACGTGGCATTTAATTAGCTCTGCACAAGTGTTAGTTGTCATTATTATGGAAAACTATGCATACAAGTTAGGCATTTGTACTCATGTTTCCCTTGTATGTTCCCCCATGAACTTGTTTTCCATAATTCTAAGATTTCAGTATGACCATCATCTTCTCCCCATCTTGTATACATTTATAAAGATGTTTATTAGCCTTGGCTTCCTGCCATAGCATCTGACTCCTATGGTTAAGGAAATGGAGATGCAATTTTGAAGAGGTGGGCATTTTCTAAGTCATTATGAATCAGACATATAAGAACTAGTGACTTCTGAATTAAATTATGAAAGTTAATATGTTTGGAATAAAAATAGCTAAAGATGTTTAAACATGGACATTTATAAAGTAATTCTTTATAACTGTGTCCTTCACCTAAAGTCACAGAGTGGAATGTTGAGACTAATTTAATTTCGATAGCCTGAATTTCGGTACTGTTTTAAATATAGTTTAATCATAGCTCGTTAAGGACCTCTGTGGCGTAATGGATAGTTGATTAGATTTGGAATTAGAATAATGCTTTCCAAACTGTTGTCTGCAGGAAAGAGTTCCTGCCAAGATGTTTACAAGTGTTCTGCAAGTCCAGAGTCCCCTGGTCAAACAAGTAGGAAAATGCTGAACTTGCAGGTTTCTGAGTTCAGAATCCAGGTCTGCCATCAATAGGATACGTCAAGTTGAAGAAATCACAAGGTCTCTGAAGCACATTTGTAAGAAACCAAAAGTGCTATCACATAAGGTTTTTTTCTGAAATGAATAAAATATACGTGAAAAAACTTGAGAAACGAACCCTTGATGCGTGTTGATGGACTTAGCTTCAGCTTGGAGTTCACAAGGAAGTGGGCCTGAAATTGGGAATTCCATTCACGTGGTTGACATTCAAGTTTAGAAACAAGTTAATTCTTACAGGAAGCGGAAGAATTCTCTGCTTATCAGGAAGAGCTGCCTGCTGTTAGAGGTTAGGATGGTGATTACCTCAGAGATGCAATGACTTTAATGAAACTCAATGCATCTGCCCAGTACCTGCACAGATGTATCAAGCTATGGGTAGTTTTCTGTATTATATTTTCCTTGAGTAATACATAAGAACATTTAAACCTGTGCTTCTAAAGTGGTGGCAGAAAAATAGACACAACTGTTCTTGAATAACAATAAAAAATTAAAAAAAATTTAAAATGTTGATCTTCCAAACAGACTATATCCTACTTCAAAACAGAATTATTGCTGTGTGTTATCTGAGACGCCTAGTGAGTGGTTTAGGCTTTATATACTTTCTTTTCTTTTTATTCAACATTAAGGTGGACCTGCTGTGGCATAATATTCTCCACTTGCCATTGGCTAATCATCTGCTGCTATTATTAAGTTGTTTCAAGTGCTCTTCAAGCACCGCTAAAGGAGACTGAAGACCGGGTTGTGTAACGGCCATTTTTAAGCCAAGTCGCTGCCCTTGCTCTGCCACTCAGCCGAAGCTGTCTTACCTTGACGTGCTAGGAAAGACAAAGAAAGAATAAATGCAGCAGTTATCACTATATCAAATGCAGTCAAATCAAATTCAGGGAGTCTAAATATGCAAATAAGTAGCCACGAATCTTGCAATTGGTGGTGATGAGAGACTTCAGCAAGTATAGAAATAATTTTAAAAATTTATGTTTTATAATCAACAAAACAAACAAACAAGCAAAATATAACCAAAGACATTGAAACTGAGAACAGGCTGACAGTGACCAGAGGGGAGAGGGGAAGGAATTTCAGGGGGAAAAGAGAGGAGTTTGCAGGAACAAGTATAAAGGACACACAGACAATAATAAGGGATAGGTGGAAACGGAGGGAGGTGGGGAGGGCCGGGGGGGGTGGGATGGGGGTAAAAGGCAGAAAACTGTACATGAACAACAATTAAAATAAAAAATAAAAATATGCTTTGAACATTTGCAGAGAAATCTCAAGAATGTAGCAATTACTAAAAGTATTCTGCAAAACAAAAATAATTTGCATGGGGCATCCATTTTGCATTTTAATAAAATTATGAAGTTTATGAATGCGTTTCGAATACACAGGCTTCTGCTTTTCCTCACTTCCCTCCTTCTCTTCAAAAACATTGGACTTTTCCACTATTCTCTTCATTGTCCATTTTCCTCTTCTGCAACTCACTTAGATAATGCAGATTTACAATACAGAGCAGGGAGGAGATATGGCGGGCCCTGAGAATCATTGAAACCTACAGGCCCAGGAAATCACAAGGAATTCGACAAGTGAACAAAGGGCTGACCATGACTTCCAAGATTCACTTTCCCATTTTGTAGGCTTTCAGGAAAATGACAGTGATCCTTTTTTTTTTCTTCAGCAGTGGTACACGTTAGTTGCTGAATTAACTTAAAATGCATGGAAATATTGCTAATGTTAAAAGTGTCTAAATAGAACTTTAAAATATTATTCAGCAAGAGATGAATAAATTACTATATAAAGGAAAATAAGTTTATAACTTATTTAAGTTTATCCTTGTTATATGCAAGGTTAAATTTTATGTCTCCTGCATAGGCTACCCAATAATTCAATAATTTATTTTAAAAGATAAGATCATGGAAAGACTTTTTGAAATATCTGAGTACCTTGAATTTTTTTTTCAGCTCCTGGTGGTGCCATGGTGATTTCTTACTCCTCAGGTTATTTTTGAAATAAAAAATTTGGTCAATGAAAATATATAAAAAAGTGGAAACACTATAAAACATCTTTAAAAATACAACAGTAACTTAGCTCACAGCATGATTTAGATGCAAGATCATCTCCTACTCCATGAACGGATACATATTCCATGCTTAACTATAATCAGTAATAGGTTGTTATTAAATTGTACCTTGAGAAATAAGTTATGCTAGGTTCATTTTATGTCATTGCAGAATTTAACAATAAATCACAAACAAAAGAACCTCAATTTGTGTTACAACCAGTATAAGATAAGCCAACAAGTCATTTTCATTGTTCCATGTTGAATTCTACCAGCTGGTCTCAAAAAACAAGACTCGCATTCTTTTCTTATAATGGTCTATGGTAAATATATATAAATGAGTTTTTAACAATGAAATGTTCAGTAGCAATTCTGACTGACTCATAGTCAAGCTGACGTACAGTAATTACACATTAACACCATCCTCAATGGCTAAAGCATAGAAATGTGGATTTCACCACTAACCAACATACTGAGAAACCAAATAGTGGAGGAACAAGTATTGGTGCCCTGGATCATCTGGGCATGCACTCCTCCTATTGGTCTGTTTTAGAGGCCCTATCACTGCATCCAGGGTATGTTCCTTATCCAGTCTTTTCCTTTTTAGTTTATTTAATATTTTAAATAAATGCTTGTTACATTTTTATTAGAAAATTCTCTTTCTATGACCATTCATGAATGAATAACTTTAGAAGTTTATTTAAAATCACTATTCTCTTTTACATTGTTTGCACAGCAAGTGGGCATAGTTAGTTGCTTACCAAGTTTTTCCCATTTCTTTTAGTTGACAAACCAGAATTTTAAGACTTGATTCAGAGGAGCTAAGCTTTTTATTTTAGGAAACTCCTGTTATGGGCTTTTTTTCATTTGAGAATTTTTGAAAAAAATATAAACGTGAAAGAATTTGAAAGGATGTTGTTAGTTTTTCCTCCATATTATTTTTCCTTAACCCAGAGTTCATTAATAATTGTAGACAATTTGAAAATAGTGTTATTATAAAAGTATATTATGATTATTATGGGAATAAGGGTATGATAAAACTGTTATCCACATAAATTGAGGATTAAATATCCTGAGTGAAGCTTTGCTATACCGAAATTTTCATTTGTCTCTATTCATGTCGCATGCTGATTTTGTTACACCACACTACATAGGCGCTGCTGGATAAAGGCACACAAAACTCTCGGGGTTTCTTGAAGATGCCAGTTATACTTGAGAACTGAAGCTAAATTCTTGAGGACACCTAACCCAGTTAACCATGTGATGCGGGTGTCTTTATCACTGAGCTGTTTCTCCCCAAACTTAGATGAGTAGCCTGAATGAGTGTCCTGTGTTAGTAAAACTAGACTTGAATTTCAGATCTGGATCCTTAATCATCTCTGCTGTTTTGGGTAAAGCACATGCTGTCATTGCACTTGACTTTTCCATGTGTAAAATAAAAATAATATTTACTAGAACTGTTATAAGGATTTGATACAATATGATATGATGGAATATGGTAAACAAAGATTCTATGATATGGAAAAATTACAAAAAATGGACAAAAATTGTGTTTTTGCTTGGCTCCCAATAATAATTTAATAATGTGAATAATATAAATAATATGAATGTTAGTTATCTGAAAATGTATATAGATATAAATATATTTAATATAAAATCTCAATTGTATGCCAATTGCAACTTGCAGCTTTCAATCACTAAATGCAAATTTGTTTTTAAGAATTATTTATGTGCAAAGCCCTGGCTGGTGTAGCTCAGTGGATTGAGTTCTAGCCTGTGAACCAAAGGGTCAGTGGTTCGATTCCCAGTCAGGGTACATGCCTGGGCTTTGGGCAAGGTCCCCATTGGGGAGTGCAAGAGAAGCAACCACATACTGATGTTTCTCTCCTTTTGTTTCTCCCTCTCTTCCTCTCTCTAAAAATAAATAAATAAATAAATAAGATCTCAAAAAAAAGAGTTTAAAGGCAAACCTTTTAGTGAAATTAGGAAGATCAAATGCAAACAACACACAGAGGCCCCTTCCTAGTGAATTTGATTCCATCTAGACATGCCAATGTCTTTGTTAATGACTTTCACATCACAGCTTTTTGCTAAAGCTGAGAACTGAAATGTCCCTTCCTGTACTGTGAATGGTTTGAGGGTGGCCAGCTTTTGGAGGGAGGCACAATTTTCAGTGTGGAGGGAGGTAATTGGTCTCTACAGAGAATAAAAATGCATTTTGTTTATTCTGTGAAAAACTAGTTTTCAGAAAAGTCAGCTTTTAAATGTTTGGACCACTCTTGCCATTCAGTCATACTTGTAAGGAGACTAAAAGGGTGGTGGACTTGTAGCAGTTCCTATAAAAACTGGCTGGTGCCCTAGCTGCTGTTGCAATCCATTGAAACCTGGCAGGAAAATTAAACTCTCGTTCTTTCATCCTCTTTCTTCTTGCTCCTTGTTTACTTTGGAACTTTAGACCATACTCGTTAATGAGTGTTAACGAGGCCTTTTAAAAGGAGCAAGTAGTAAGGAGAAAAATAACAAGAGAGGGAAGGAGAGACATCAAACAAAAAGCAGAAATGGAGTATGAAGCAAAACAGACAGAAGCATTTTCAAAATTTTTAAAGTGACTGAATTCCAATTGGGATGCAGATGACATCCGGTTCATACCATGCCGTGGAAACAACATCTTCCCAAAGTACATTGCTTCTGTTAAACTAGGTTTCCCCAATGTGCAAGGTACTGAAAGTAAAGTCACTCTCCCTAAACAAGAATCTATTACTGAATGGCTCATCCATCCAGCCGGTGACAATTGTTGAAATGACTAGAACACCATCACGTTCATCAGTTTTCTTTTTTAAAAAATATTTTTTGCTGTTGTTCAAGTACAATTGTCTCCATTTTCTCCCCTCCACCCTCATCTACCTGTCCTACCCTTGATCCTATACCCCTTTGGCTTTGTCCACGTGTGCTTTATACATGTTCCTTCACTACTCTTCCCCTACCTTTCCCATTATCCCTCTCCTTCCTTCCCTGTGGTTACTGTTAGTTTGTTCTTTATTTCAGTGTCTCTGGTTATATTTTGCTTGCTTGTTTGTTTTGTTGATCAGGTTCCACTTATACGTGAGATCATACGGTATTTGTCTTTCACTGCCTGACTTATTTCACTTAGCATAATGCTCTCCTGTTCCATCCATGCTGTTGGGAAGGGTAGAAGCTCTTTCTTTCTTGCTACTGCATAGAATTCCATTATGTAAATGTAGCACTCATTTACTGATGGGGACTTAGGCTGTTTCTAGCACTTGGCTATTGTACATTGTGCTGCTATGAACATTGGGGTGCATAGGTTCTTTTGAATTGGTGTTTCATGATTCTTAGGATATAATCCCAGCAGTGGAATTGCCAGGTCAAAAGGTAGTTCCATTTTTAGTTTTCTGAGAAAATTTCATACTGCTTTCCTCAGCGTCTGCACCAGTCTGCATTCCCACCAGCAGTGCACCAGGGTTCCCTTTTCTTCATAACCTCTCCAGCACTTGTTGTTTGTTGATGTGCTTATGATGGCCATTCTGACCGATGTGAAGTGATATCTCATTGTGGTTTTAGTTTGCATTTCTCTGATGGCTAGAGATGCAGATTTTCTTAAAAAATAAATAATTTTGCCCTGGCTGGTGTAGCTCAGCGGATTGAGTGCGGGCCTATGAACCAAAGAGTCGCTGGTTCAATTCCCAGTCAGGGCACATACCTGGGTTGCCAGCCAGGTCCCCAGTGGGGGCCACATGAGAGGCAACCACATATTGATGTTTCTCTCCCTCTCTTTCTCCCTCACTTCCTCCCTCTCTAAAAATAAATAAATAAAATATTTAAAAAAAATAAATAATTTTGATTTTGAAGCACTTGAGACTGAAAAAATAAAAACAACTAAATCCTTGGTCTCTTTTATGTGGATATCATTTGAATTAATATTTATTAGAAAACACAAGTACATTTTTAGTTTATTAGAATACAAGTTTGTATCCTGAATAATAATTTACTCCATGGTATTTGAACGACTTGAAATGGGTTTACCATTTTTGTAAGTACTTACATTAATCCTGGTGAATAATTTGTGTCCCAGACACTTACAATTAAGACAGTACTAAATACTTAATTAGAAATTCTTTTAATCCTAACTTACTAATTCAAACGGTATTTATCCAGCACCTCCTATGTACCAAGTACAAGTTGTAGGTATTGGGAGATGTATCAGTCATCTCTTTGTTAGGGGGCTGTTACTTATGGTGTCACATATAATTTTAAATTTTCTGTTAGTCACATTGAAAAGGTAAGAATGACCAGGTGAAATTTATTTTAATGATACATTTTATTTAACCCAATAGAAGCAAAATATTTTTATTTCTATGTGTAATTGATATAAGAAAAAGATTCTTGAGGTTTTTTACACCCTCCTTCTTTATTAAGTCTTTGAAATCCGGCACATATTTTATACTTACACAGCGCACTTCCATTTGGACCAGCCACAGTTCAGGTGCTTTGTACTAGCACGTGGCGAGTGGATGCCATACCGGGCAGCGCAAGTCTAGATGCATGAACGGAGTGCTTGGTCATGCTGGAGAAAATTAGGGATCCCTCACTGAGGCAGGGGCTCTTGAACCAGGACAAAAAAAAATGTGTGAGGTTTTGAGATACGGAGCAGTGTGATTCAAATCACTTGGTATGGCTTGAATGAAGAAATTAGCAGGAGAGGAGGATGAGAGGCCAGTGGGGACCAGACTTCGAAGGAACTTGCCTACCACTCTCCACCGAAACGGCTTCCATCCGATAATTCCTTGGCCCTAAAACAAGCCTGTAGTGTTAAATATTCAGGGCCTGATCTTATTAGAAAAGAGAAGTGTAATTAAATTTCTTCTTTGTGCCAGAAAAACATTCATCAGTGAGTGGATGGCAGGCTTCAGAAGAAGGATCATACGTGTTCACTTGGAGGTTGTTGCTGAACCAACCAGCGGAGGCTTTCACCTTCCTGACTGTTTCTTCCTTTGAAAAGAAATGACTGGGAAACCTACAAGATTAGCTCATGTTTTTCTTGGCCTCCTGAGAGTTCACTCTCCAGATGCCCACACTACTTGTTTGATTCTGATGCTGGCAGAAGACGGTAACATATTTAGATTCCATGGGATGAATGGGAGGAAAAAGTATTGAGAAATGCTTAGTGCCTTCAGCTTCCTTTTACATGACATTCGTTCACACATTCACTTATTCGGGCCAGTGAGTCCTAACGCTGCAGCCACAGCCACAGATTTCTGACCTTTCCTTAACAGAGACTCTTTATCTAAATATAGACTCTCGAGCAAGGACAGAGTGTCCTAGAGAGAAGTCATTCATTTTTCTTCCGAATAACCTACTCTTGTACTTTTCCAGTTGAGGAAGTGTGTAACAGTAGTCTACGTACTATCCCTAGAAACTTGGTCCAGCAAGCTGCACCCAGGAAAGTTTGCTA
The DNA here is from genome assembly GCA_004027475.1 of Anoura caudifer. Lineage (NCBI taxonomy): Eukaryota > Metazoa > Chordata > Mammalia > Chiroptera > Phyllostomidae > Anoura > Anoura caudifer. The sequence goes on from PVKU01004770.1 coordinate 42,792, forward strand.
ATTTTTTATGGGTATTTAATTTCACTTTGTTTCCATTTTCATTTTCTTTAAAAAAAAAAAAAGAGTGTGAGATCAAATAACTTCCCCTTTATAAAAAACCAAAACAATATTTTTCTCCATCAAATGAATGTAAGAGAATATCACATGAAAAGTAGCTAAATCTATTATGTTTACCTAACTTCTTTCTATCTTTCCCTTCTACATTAAATCAAAATTTGAAATGCGTGCTGTCAATTTTAAAAATATGTGCTCTAAATTTTAATTTGTGAAGTTGTAACCACACATTCACTTTCCCTCCTCTATCTTCTTTTTTAAAAAAATATATTTTATTAATTATGCTATTACAGTTGTCCCATTTCTCTCCCATAATTCCCCTCCACCCTGCACACCCCCTCCCACCCACATTCCCCGCCTTTAGTTCATGTCCATGTGTCATAAGTTCTTTAGCTTCTACATTTCCCACACTATTCTTGCCCTCCCCCTGTCTATTTTCTACCTACCATCTATGCTACTTATTCTCTGTACCTTTTCCCCCTCTCTCCTC
>PVKU01004770.1:43435-138660 GCA_004027475.1 Anoura caudifer
AAGTTCTCCTTTATTATTTGTTCAAATAAGTTTTCCACTTGTTGCTCTTCCTCTTCCCCTTTGGGTACCGCTATAATTTGGATGTTGGGATGTTTAAAGATGTCCTGGAGGTTCCTAAGCCTTTCCTCATCTTTTTGAATTCTTGTTTCCCCCTTCTTTTCTATTTGTTTGTTTGTTTTTTCCTTCTGATCCACTCCATTGATTTGAGTCCCAGTTTTCCTCCCATCTCTATTGGTTCCCTTTGCATTTTCCTTCATTTCATGTATTGTAGCCTTCATTTGTTCATCTAATTTGCAACCAAAATCAACAAATTCTTGAGCATCCTGATCACCAGTACTTTGAACTGTACATCTGACAGGTTGGCTATCTCTTGCTTGCTTAGATGAATTGGCTCCAGGGCTTTGATTTGTTCTCCGGTTTGAGCCATTTATTTATTTATTTATTTATTTATTTATTTACTTACTTATTTTTGTTCTGGTTGTGGCTGTTACGTATGGAGGGATGGAGCCTTAGGTGTTCCCAGGGCGGGGCAGCCCAGTTGCTGGGTAGTGATGCTGTATGTGGGGGTGGGGTCTGAGAGGGAGCAATGGCGCTGGCTCCGCTCTCTCTCAGATTTCAGTTCCTTTCACCGCTTTCCCTTCACCTGGATTTTTTGTGTGTGAATGTGGGACTACTTGGTCATCCAGCCGCCTTGCATGGCCTCACTGGGTATGCACCATTGTCACCTGTGCCCAGCGTCTGCTAGCCACCGCCTGTGCACCTGGGGTCTGCTAGCTGCCTGCATGTCTGGGATCTGCCAGCTGTTGCTGCCTGTGCGGCCAGTCTTCCAACCTCCACTTTTTCCTGCTGAGCCTCCACCCTTCTTACTGGTCTCGATGAATGGTTTTGGACTTCCATACAGTTCAATTTTCTATCAGTTCTGGTTGTTTTCTTGTTTCTAACTTTTTGTTGTCCTTAATTTTGGTTGTGCGAGGAGGCGCAGTGTGTCCACCTTCACCTCCATCTTGGCCGGAAGTCCCTCCTCTATCTTCTTAAAAGCTGACTTTCTCCAATGCTCTATTTTACTACCATTTTTCAATATTCACCTTCTCCTTCAAACCACACTTATGTGGTGTTTGTAGTTGTCTTCTATTGCTTATATAAGAAATCACCACAAACTCAGTGGTTTAATTTTTCCACATCCCCTAAGCACAATTAAAGTGGCTGCGCACAAATGCATTTCCTCGTAATTCTGTGGACCAGAAGTCCTGAACGCAAATTGCTGGCAGGTCTGTGTTCCTTCTGGGGGCTCTAGGCAAGCCTTTGCTCCTTTGCCTCCTCTAGAGCCAGCATGCTGGCTGCTGTTCTCCATTTTCAAGGTCAGAGGGGAGATCTTCAAATCTCTCTTCCTATCACTTCTGTTTCCTTCTTCACATCTCCTTCTCCAGCCTTCTCAATTATATCTTTCCTGTACCTAGTGGTTACATTTTGCTATGTGGATAAACTCCCTATCTCAAGATTCATAAATTAATCAAATCTGCGAAGTCTTCTTTCCCATATAAAATATATTTTCACAGATTTTGGAGATTTGGGGAGAGGGGCCATCAGTCTACTAAAGACAATAAGGACTGGTAGCCTTTGTCTTTAGCCCCTAATCTCCCTTAGTTTTCCAACGGCCTGTAAATACACAGGCATATCAAACACTACAGACTTTCAGGCTCAAAAATGAATGTTTCTTTTCCCCCACAAAAATGATCACCTCAGTTCCACTGAAACACCAATCAGTACATCACCTAGGCAACGAGAACTGCCAATTGTCCTAACCTGAACATTCTCACCCCCACTTGCACCAAAGCCAAGACCCAACTTATTTTTTTAACCTCTAAGTATTTCCAAATGTATACCAGCTGCTTCATTCTTTCCACCTCTTTCTTGGATCAGGTGTTGTTTGTTCTCATTGAAACAGTTGCAGTAGCCTATATTCTCTGCCGTCAGCCTGTTCACTCAAACACGTTCCCTGCAGTTCCACCTCAAATCCAAATGTGACAGTATGATTCTTACAGTTAAATCTTTAACGCTCCTCACGTCTGTTATCATGCACATTCCTTCACTTGGCACAGGAGGCCCTCCATGATCTTGTCTCTGATTATTTCTTCAGCCATGAGTTTCTCAACTTCCCATTACACATCTTACGACTCATTTGCTTGCTTGTGGTTTGTTTTGCATTCATTTGTGTTCTTTGAGTTATGTGATTCTCCCATCATAACCCTGTGGCTCTGTGACAATGTCTAATGCACTGTGTTGTAATCATCTATGCGTGTTTTTCTAAATGGTTAAGTTTCTCGAAAACATTTTTTTGATTTTATGTCCACATCTAGCTGAGTCCTTAACACAGTGTAAAAAAGTCTTTTATGTTGGTTTTTAAAATTCAGAGCAAGAGGCTTTTTAAACTCTTTTGAATTATTTTAAAAAACAAAAACAATTAATTGAAGTGTTCTGGGAGATTTAATAATTTGTGAGAACTTCAATCTAGTGCATCCTGTTTGGGGAATGTGGAAAAATTGAAGAGAGAGATCAGGCTTTATAATAAAGCAGAAAATTATGTTGACTACTTGAAAAACATGAGAGTTTTGGTGCACAAAATATATAAATGTACTTTAGATAAAATATGTTCATCTAGAATTTCTGCATGCTTGAAATGCAGGCCATGTTATTTTTCTCTCCTTCTTTCTCTTTTTCTCTCTCTCCCTCCCTTCTTCCCCTACCTTCTTCTCTCTTTCTCTTTTTTCTTATTAAATAATATCCTTGAAGGTTACCCTAAGTCATTGCTCTCATCAACAGCTTGTTTTGGGTGGTTTCAGGCATATGAATCTGTTTATAAAAGATCTTCTTACACTCTCTCTCGCCCTTCCTTCAGCCTCACCCCAGACCTAACCTAACCGTGACCTGAAGAGCGCTGACTGCCGTTCTGCTTCCATCCCTTACATACGTCTTTTTTAAATAGTTAGTTTGGCACATAAAACTCAAGCGCTGCTAGTTCATGTTGGGAGGTCTAAAATATCCTACCAATTTTAACCAGTTACAGAACCCATACCACAACTCCTGAAGCAGTTATTCCTGGCATTTAGTTTCTTCAAGCTTATTTTACATACAGAGGATAGAAGAAGAGATAGGTCACTAGTCGAATTCTGTAAAATGATCTTCACCTCAAGCTGCCCCAGCTTCTTGTGTGTGTGTGTGTGTGTGTGTGTGTGTGTGTGTGTGTGTACACGTGCATGTGCAGAATGTTGTGTTAACTAAAGCTCACGTGAGCATGCTCTGAAGATACAGGTCAGATGGGTGGAAGTTGGAATTCTCTTTCTAAGAATCCAGTATTTGCACTGCACACACTGAAATGAGATGCATGAAATGGCAGGGCATCTACTGCAAAAACTACTGTGAATATAGAGGACACTGTTCTTTCCTTAGCTACCCACTATATTAACTTTCTCTCTTGACAAGGCAGTTTGTGCTGTTCTTGATCGCTAGCTGCCAAAGTGTAGCCATTTGACTTTGTGTCTCCAATTAGATGCCCCCACTGAAAAAAAAGGCACAAAGATGCAAAGACAGACCAATTCATTGAGAAGGTGGCAATGGGGAGCTCAGGGTACTATACTGAGTGGCCAGTGACTGGGGTTTTCTAAGCAGAGAGCCTTTAAGGGAGAATCATGACCGTGTTTTTTGTTTTCAATCACATACTTCCCTTTGTTTCTATCATTTTCTGAGCCTAGTTATCTGGGCTTTTCTTCATTTCTGGAGCTATCCGACAGCCTTGCTGCACAGAGCTTGTACATATCAAGTTCATTGGAATTGGTTTGCATTCTTTGCAACCAAAAAAATGCTGATTGATTCAGTTAGTTGGTGAGAGAACAACACTGAAAAGAACCATCTTAGTAAGAATTACTCCAGAAGCAAAACTTGAGGCACCAATTTGAGTGTCAGTGGTTTATTCCTGAAGTCTCAGGAAGCGCTGGTGGGAAAGTGGGATGTGAGACAGAGAGGAAGGAGGTGCTGAGCATACTGCAGCGGATGGCAACAGACCTCAGTCCGCTGGGAGGTGCTCCTCCTGAGGGTGAGGGAGCTGGGGTATCATCTTCAAAGTCCTCTCTGTGGATGGTGCAGGGCACTTCCTGGGGGTTGAGAATCCTCTGAATTTCCATACCCTTGGCCTTAAATTAAGCCCCCAATGTTGATGGTAGGATGCTTGCTGCCCCTGTGGGAAGAGTGAGGACGAAGGGCACAGCCAGAGAGCACTAGCACTGTGATGGCTTTTTTGATGTGTCACCTCAGCGGGGCTGGAGTTCTTAGTTATTCAAACACTACTCTGGATGTTGCTTTGAAGGTAATTTGTGGATGTAATTAAAGCTCCTAATAGAGTGTCTTTTTTAAAAAAATTTATTTTAATTGTTGTTCTTATACAGTTTTCTGTCTTCTACTCCCATCCCAGCCCACTGCCCCAGCCTTCCCCAGCTCCCTCCCATTTCCACCCCCCTCCCCAGCTTTTGTTCATGTGTCTTTCATACCTGTTGCTCTAAACCCTTCCCCTTTTCCCTGGATATTCCTATCCGTCTCCTCTCTTGTTCTCAATTTCTTTGTCTTTGGTTATATTATGCTTGTTTGTTTGTTCTGTTAATTAGGTTCCTGTTAAAGGTGAGATCATATGGTATTTGTCTTTCACCTCCTGGCTTATTTCACTTAGCATGATGCTCTCCAGTTCCATCCATGCTCTCATGAAGGGTAGGAGCTCCTTCTTTCTTTCTGCTGCATAGAATTCCATTGTGTAAATGTACCACAGTTTCTTGATCCATTCACTTACTGATGGGCACCTAGGTTGCTTCCAACACTTGGCTATTGTAAATTGTGCTGCTATGAACATTGGGGTGCATAGATTCTTTTGGATTGGTGTTTCAGGGTTTCTAGGATATAATCCTAGCAGTGGAATTGCTGGGTGAAAAGGTAGGTCCATTTTTAGTTTTCTTAGAAAATTCCATACTGCTTTCCATAGTGGTTGTACCAGTCTGCGGTCCCACCAACAGTGCACTAGGGTCCCCTTTTCTCCACAACCTCTCCAACACTTGTTGTTTGTTGTTTTGTTTATGATGGCCATTCTGACTGGTGTGAGGTGGTATCTCATTGTGGTTTTAATTTGCATCTCTCTGATAGCTAGCGATATCGAGCATCTTTTCATGTGTCTCTGGATCCTCTGTATGTCCTCCTTGGAGAAGTGTCTGTTCAAGTCTTTTGCCCATTTTTTAATTGGGTTGCTTGTCTTAGAGTGGAGTTGTGTAAGTTCTTTATATATTTTGGAGATTAAACCCTTGTCTGAGGTATCATTGGCAAATATGTTTTCCCATACAGTTGGTTCTCTTTTTATTTTAATACTGTGTCCTTTAGCTGTGCAGAAGCTTTTTATTTTGATGAGATCCCATTTGTTTATTCTTTCCTTTATGTCCCTTGCTTTAGGGGACAAAGCAGTAAAAGTGTTGCTGCGTGAAATGTCTGAGATTTTCCTGCCTACATTTAGAATGTCTTTAAGTAAATGGGATTATCCTGCATAATTGGAGTGAGACTGGGTTAGTCCATTGTGAAACCTTAAAAGGAGGGCTGACATTTCTCCAAGAGAGAAGAAATTCCTCTTTGAGGGATACCTTAGACCTGTTCCCCCAAGACTTCCACCCTGCTTGTGGGCTTCCCTTCTTGTGAATGGCAGTTTTAGCCTTTGCCATGGTTTTAAGCCTGCCTCTTTCTTACTACCTGCTCTATGAATTTTAGACACTATTAGGCAGTTCCTACAACCATGTGCAGTTCCTACAACCATGTGCAGTTCCTACAACCATGTTTAGCTATCTATCTATCTCTCTTCATCATCATCATCATCATAATCATCATCATCATCTATCTATCTCTATCATTTACCTATCTTACCATACATCTATCATCAATCTATCAAATGCATAGAACACACACACACACATTTTCTACAGGTTCTACCTCTCTGTTTCAGCTCTGATTGTTGTAGACAGTTTTGGTATCTGGAAGTGGCTGCTGCTGTACAAATACATAAACATGTGAGGGAGGCTTTGGAATCAAGGGGGTGGAGACTAGAAGAAATTTGAGGAAACTTTTGAAAGTATGACAGAGAATGCCTAATAGAAATATAGATTTTATGAGCCCTTCTTGTAAGTGCTCAGAAGGAAGCAAGGGACATTTTATTAGAAAAAGGAAGAAGGGAGATCTTTGCTCTGTAATGGCAGGAGTTGGAGTGGAATTATCCTTGTAGTGACATGGAAAGCAGAGAGACCTCTCTAGCTGGGAGCAGAAGGAAAATTCAGAAATATTTGAAGCACAAGAAGATTTCAATACACTTTTGCTGGATCACAGATGGAAGAGGCCATGTGCAAGAACAAGAGAGCAGCTTTGCTTTATTTTGCTGGGGCTGCCATAACAAAGGCCACAGACAACAGGCTTACACAACAGAAATTTATTTTCTCACAGTTCTGGAGGCTAGAAATCTGAGATCAAGGTGTCAGCAGGCTTTCCCCCCCCCTTTTTCTGAAGCCTCTCTCTTTAACTTATGGCCATCTTTTCTCCATGTATCTTTATATAATCTTCCCAAAATGTCTAAATCTTCTCTCATAAGAACAGCAGTCATATTTGATTAAGACATACTTATATGAATTTGTTTTACCTTAATTGCCTCATTAAAGACCCTATCTCTCAATCCAACACATTCTAAAGTACTGAATGTGAGAATTTCAACATATGAAATTTTGTAGGACACAACTTAGCCCATAACCAACCTCTAGGAGCCAAGAGCAATTTCCAGCCAATAGCCAGCCAGAAAATAAGAATATTAGTTTTCCAACTGTAAGGAACTAAATTCTGTCCCAACAACCTATATAAGCTCAGAAGACTTTCTTCCCAGAACCTCCAGATAAATGTCCAAGTTGGCCAACACAGTTTTGGCAGCTTTTCCTTACTTCTGACATACAGAATTGTGAGAGAGTTTTTTTAAGCCTCCAATTAAGTGATAATTTGTTATGCATCAATAGAAAACTTGCACAATCATCATATACCAGTGGCTAATCACAATTTTTTTAAAAAAATGAAGTGAAATAAACTGTACTCTCACATGGCAGTTGGTCTCAACCTCATATTTTTCCTCTTTCTACCATCAGTTCTAAATTTCTCTGTCCTCTGACAGCACTTTTCTTTCAACAGGAAGTTAATGACCACAGGTGTTTCTTAAAGCTCCACCTCCTGACAATTTTCTCCTTCATCCGCATCTTTCCGGGTCATGCCTCCATGAAGCAGTGGCGTGACAGCTGTCCACCCTGCCTCTTAGCAATGTATGGAATCCATCCATTCATGAGACAGGACCAGATTTCTTACCTTCTGTGTCATCTGGTAATAGGGAACCCTCCTCCAGTCATAGATGTGAGCTGGAAAATAAGTGTCAGGGAAAGAGACACAGGTGATGGGAGGTCTTGTTTACCTATCCGCATAAGTTAATCATATGCTCTAGAATTGGTTGGGCTCAATAGCAAATGTGTTATTTCCAGCACAGAATCAATGTTATTGTGCTTGACCTAAAAATGATTTGGTAGATGTGACAATATCCAGCTCTTTCGTGGGCATCTCTTATCACATTGTCAATAGATAGTATTTGTTTTGTTGCTAAGTCTCTAGGATGGTCCAAAACCATATATGAGGTTGTTTTTCAAATGGTGCATAGTTCTTTGCTAAGGATGGTATGGCTTTGCTCCAGTACCTAGATCTATGCTGTGGTTTTCTCTGTGGCTTGCCAGGGACTGAACATGATGAACATTTCAACCAAAATCACTTCCTGCACCGTGAAATCTGCTAAGCTGCGGGAGCCAAGTAGTAGGTTACTTGTATCACAGCCTGAAACTCCTGCAGAACCAGCTCTTTCTAGACACATTCAATACTGACAGCCTTCTGAGTTCCTTCATATATGGGTAAAGCAGATTCCAAGTATAGTATACATTGTTTCCAAAATCCAGAGAGACCAGTGGAGGTTATCAACACCTCACTTTTCACCACCTGTGGTAGTTTGGAGTACAAGTGAAGAGATAATGATGGGTTGTGTAATAGCTATTCACAGAAAGTATGAGGTTATGAGGTTAATAATAACTATAAGATTATTAAATTCACTAGTTAATGTTAGTGGCCAAAAGGCTCTAAAAAGATAATAGACAGCTATTAAATAAGGTAACAGAGTGAAAGCCAGAAGCAACATTTTGTTGCATTTAAAGATACTCACATCTTCAGCAGAAGAGCAGAATGTGTTGAAAACCAAGTTCAAGATTTGGCAGTATGAGAGTTTGAGTTGATAGGAGGCTAAATTCATACTCCTGTAAAATTATTCTATATTGAATTCTGAACCCTGATAGAGAAAACCTAGAATTATGTGCCTGGAGAGAGACATTTGGAAGGATGCACTTGGGAATCTGGAACCCTACCAGCCAGCAGGGTTAAATCCCCACCCTTCATAATAGCCCCCCATTATCTAAACATATGCAAGGGATTCACCCGAGGTGCATTCCTCTCAAGATGATGTTGGATTCCTCATCATCTTCTCCTACTTCCCCTGATTGCTTCTAGATCAATTGTATAGGTTCCTTCTCAGCATGGCCTGGTCAGGAAAATAGTATTCTTTCTTGGGGAAGAAAATTGTTATTCATCATGCACCTGCAGACCTGGCTGATAGGTACCAAGAACTGGGAACACCTGCCTAGGAATGGATTTTGCAGTGCTCCGTTAGGTAGAGCATAGAACACAAGTGGAGAAGGGGGCCTCTGTTCACACAGTCACGATCAGGAAAACAAAAAACACCAATCCCCTCCATTGTATCAACTAAAATTTATCTTTGTGTGTGTGTGTGTGTGTTTGTCTGTTTTCCCTTCAAAATTTACAAGTCTGCTTTTCTAAAAGATCACGAGTCCTTTGAGGCTCACAGGGTCCATCTGAGTGAGAGAGGGGCCCGACCCCTACCTGGACAAGCTTTTATTGCTTTTCTGGGCACCTTACATCGAGGATGGTCCTCATTTACTATGCACAGGTTTGCTTTAGGTGGTTACCTTTTACAGAAAACAAAGGAGAGGAAGTTGCTAATGACTACAAAGAAAAAGGATATTTGCAAATACAAAGGAAAATGTGGCTGACTGGTTACACTCATCCTTAGGAGGTTTAGCATACATTTTAGGAAGTTATTTTAAAGATATGCAGTAATCATTTGCTGCTTCAATTCAGGGTGAGGGAGTTTTAGCAAAAAGCAAGCCACAAAGCAGCTTAGGTACAATGCAGGCCTGATTCCCTGCGGGAAAACCTATCCGTGGGCTTGGGTCCTGTGCGCTGGCTCACTCCCCACTGGTTTTCTGAGTCGGGAGCTGGGCTACATTCACCACGCTGCGTGGAACCATTCCCTATGGCTTGGGGCACAATCATGGTTGAACTGCCCCTTACTTTCTACAATTCAAATAAATCTGCATTGCATTGAATAAATTCAGGAGTGATTCATGAGAAAAGCTTCAAGGGTGTCCAACCTCTTGGCATCTCTGGGCCACACTGGAAGAAAAAGAGTTGTCCTAGGCCACACATTAAATACACAAACACTAACGAAAGCTGATCAGCCAAGAAAAGTTTTTAAGTAAATTTACAATTTTGTGTTGGGCCGCATTCATAGCCGCAGGTTGGACATCCCTGCGACATTGGAAGGGATTATGATAAGCTGTCATTGATTCTGATTTACACCAATTATGCCTGGAAGTAGGTGTTTTGCATTTTGATCTAATTCTAAGAGAGTAACACTAATGAGATTTTTAAAAGGAACATTGCACTTAATTTGAGAATGTGATTTGATTGGCAATCACAAAATTTTCTACAAGTTGTATGTTTCAGCTCTTGTTGTAGAAATGTCAGATGATTAAAAGAGAGGGTGCAGACTGACCTGTGGGTAAGCAAAGTGTCACTCTGTAAAAGAAGGAAATGGAAAATACTCATAGATTCAAGAGATAATTGACAGCTTAGAAAAATCCAGATTGCCAGTTAGCTTTTCTCTTTCTACAAACAGCAAATAGCATATTTTCGTTATAAACTCAGGGCCAAAGTGTAAGACTAAACTCTGAAATGCAAGGCAGGGACTGCTGTGATTGGCTAGGTTTCAGGTTTGAGGGCCTGTGTAGCCAGAGCAATGCCAAAAGGTATTCCATCCGAGCCAATCTCCTCCAGCATCTCAGAGGGGACTGAACTTGGCCTCAGGGGCTCTTCGTTTGGTTTCACCATTGAACCTACTTCCTCCTCCCCCTCCCTTGCCTTCAGACACCTCCCTGGCCATGAAACCAGAATCTGTTCCACCCAAAGAGCCTCACAGAAAATTAGAATCCATGAAATAAAGCACATTAAGTGGTGGTTGGGGGCAATAACTGTTTTTCAGCAGGGCTTATTTAGTTTCTTTGTTCTCAGAATCTCTAATTTTTTTCCCAATGAATAGTGACAGTAAGAAACCCTCATCAATTCAGTTCTGCTGTGCATTTGTAGAGATGCATACAGACTTAAGCATATGTGTGTGTGTATGTATACATATATATTTTAGATATATATTTCTTTTGTTCCTAAAAATGTATCTTTTGTTAACCTAAATTCACAAGTGGGGGAAACAAAGTATGCTGCTTTTGAGACTTGCATTGTATCTAAAACTGTTTACACACCTGAAGTTTAGCTGGGAAAATGAAATAAAATTTTATCCAATGAGACAGAAATTAGAAAATGTACTTGGTTGTAACAACTTTTATTTATTCATGAAAACACAGCCAGAGACTAAAATTATAAATATAACACAAACTGATTACATTTAATTTTTATTTTAAAACATTTAAAAATTTTCATGTGATTGGGATTCTTTCTCTGTCCCTTCCATCCTATCTCTTCTCCTTCTGACCCCAGCCTGTCTCCTGCTCCCAGACCTTCAAGCAGCTTCTTAAGGTAAGACTACAAAAGAAAATGATATTTGTAAATAAGCTAAGATTAAAGTGTTAATTAAAGTAAACCTCCTGATTGTTGATTTCTATATCCTTTGAATGTTTAACAGCCAGTTTATATTATTTATCATACCTTTGGCTCTTGTCTTAAAAATAAAACCACAGTAACAAATTAAAAGTACTCACTTCTGCTGTGAAGTTTATGATTTCATCAAAATCCATTACAGGTTTAAACCAGTATAACTTGAAATGGATTTCTCTGTCTCTGCTCTCAGTTGTGTTTATACCTGACTCCAGAATTGCTTTCATCAGGGAGATACAATGTTATGTTTTATATTTTGTAAAGAACATTTCTCCAGTTTAATGCAGAACTTCTTTTGAATGTAGAAACCTTTGGCTGACTGTTTTATCATTCAAATATTGAAACTTTTAAAATAAAGCTTTAATAAAAAAGGGATCTCAATTTCTTCAATCGGCTCACTTATAGATGCTGTAAAAATGGATTAGACATTTCAAAATCAAACAAAGCATCTCTTTAATAGATTTTATGTTTGATAGATTTATTTTTTATTCCTCTTAAACTTTTGAAATACTATAAAAATACATTGAACTATCTTAGTTTTCTTACCATAGGTAGTAAACTAGTTATTAATAAGAAAGAGAGCAAAGGGAATGAGACGTTGAGCTTAATAACTGGGGAATATCAGCCTGCTCGCTTAGCCAGGAAGCTGCAGTATTCACAGACCCATTTGCACAGTTCAGGTACTGCTGCCTAAGATGCTTAATTTTAGGAGCCCACAAAATATGCCCAGGAGCACTGTCTGCCCTCTAATACCAGATTGTTGGGGGGCACAGGGTGAGGTGCTTGACCATAGAGGCCTCTTAGTCTAGTTAGGAGGTGGACCTATCAGAAGCCCATGAAAGCTTGGGAAGTTGATTGGCTATTTTGAAAGAGGCTCCTGGATATAACCCCGGGGGAACAAAGAAGTTTACTCTTTCTCTTTCTCAGTGACCCACTCCCACCCTGGTTCATTTGTGCACTCTCTCTCTTGCCTGGGAATGTGCACAACCTTATGGATCTAGGGTTGTTTGGCCCATAGCGGACCATGCAGGCTCCAAAGGACTTTATTTTAATATGAATCAGAAACTCTGGACATTGGCCTTTGTTTTGGCCTTGCTGAGGACGTGATTGGGCTTCTTCCATGGCAGGACAGGGGGAGACGGAACACTGAATACCCAGGGGCAAATTTCCACCAAGGTAAACCTTGCCACACCGTAGTCTCCCATGTCTGTGTCTGTGAAATGCTTTTCTCATGATTCAGGGGAAGAACTTGATTTCCACCAGCAATATATTGACTTTTTTCTATACTTCTTGGTCAGGAACTATAAAGTTAGTCATTGGAGTGTTATTAGGGATAAAACTGCTACAAGAGAGTTTTGGTCTTCCAAGACTCATAGTAACTTTTGGATATTTTAAAGATGAACTCTACATTAACTTAAAAGAACAAAAATAAGTAAAATTAATTTTTGGATTAATTATATTTTTACAAATTAAATTTATTTTCAATAAATATAAAAAACAAATTTAGCAATTTTATTGTTTACAATAGAATTTGCTATGCTTTTGCATTACTGTGGGAAACTGACATTAAAATTCTATATATTTAAAGTATAAAACATGAGGATTTGACATATATATACATTGTCAAATGATTAGCACAATGAAGTTAATTAACAAACCTATCAACTCATATATTTAACTCTTTTTTTTGTGGTGAGATTGACTTAAGATTTTGACTTAAAATTAACTCAGTAAATGTCAAGCATACAATACTCTATTATTAACAACTGTCTCCCATCCTGTATATTACATCCTCAGAACATGTTGATTTTATAAATAAAAGTTTGTTCCTTTTGACCCACATTTCCTTATTTCCCAATCCCAGCCTCTCCCTGGTAACCATCATTCTGTTCTCTATTTACAGAAGTTTTTTTTTTGTGTGTGTGTGTTGTGTGTATTTCTGTTTTTTGCTTTTTAAAAAATATTCCATGTATAAGTAATACCTACAAGTACTATATTTTCCTCATCTGGTTTATTTGAATTAACACAATGCCCTCCCATTTTATCTAGTTTTTCTTAATGGCAGAATGTTCTTCTTGTTCATAACTATATGATATTCTTTTATATATGCCACATTTTCTTGATTTTTCTGTTGACACCCACTTACATTGTTTCCATACCTTGGCTACTGTTAATAATGCTTTGGACATATATTCTGAAGCAAGATTGTTAGATAATATCATACTTCCATTTTTAATTTTTGAGCAACTTCCATACTTTTTCAAAAAAATACACTAATTTACATTCTCACCAATAGTTTTTCCCTTTCCCCACAACCTCACCATTTTTCATCTCTTGTCATTTTTGTAATAGCCGTCCAAGTAGGTGTAAGGTGATATTTTATTGTGGGATTGATGTGCCTTTCCCTGATGTTTAATGATGTTGATTGTCTTCTCATGTGGTTTGTTGTCTCATTGTCTGTTTGCATGTCATCTTTGAGAAAAAAAAAAAAAGCTCTATTCTGGTCCTGCCCATTTTTACCTGCATTATTTGCATTTTTGCTGTTGAATTATATGAGTTCCGTGTGTGTGTGCGTGTGTGTGTAAAAGATTTTATTTATTCATTTTCAGAGAGAGAGGAAAGGAGGGAGAAAAAGAGGGAAAGAAACATCAGTGTGTGGTTGCCTACCCCCTACTGGGGTCTGGCCCACAACCCAGGCATGTGCCCTGACTAAAAATTGAACCAGAGACCCTTTGGTTTGCAGGACGACACTCAATATATTTTTAACATTATCCACTTATTGGATATATATTGGTCTTTCACCTCCTTGGTTAAATTTATTCCTAAATATTTTATTGTTTTTATTCCTACTCTAAATTAAAAATTTTAAAATCTCTTTCAAATAGTCCTTGTTAGTGTATAAAAATGCAACTAATTTTTGCAGGTTAGTTTGGTATCCAGAAATTTTACTGAATTTGTTTGTTTCTTCTAACACTTTTTTTTTTGGTAAAGTCTTTTGGATTTTCTGTATATAGAATCTGGTCATCTGCAAACAGAAACAATTTTACTTCTTCCTCTGTGATTTGGATGTCTTTTGTTTTTTTCTTGCCTAACTTCCCTGTTTAGACCTTCCATACTATGCTGAATAGGATTGACTAGAGTAGTTATCCTTGTCTTGGCCTTCACTTCAGAGGAAAGTCTTTTAGCTTTTCACCATTTAGTACCTTATCTGTTGACCTGCCATGGGTAGCCTTTCTGTTGAGGTACATTCTTTCTATGCCTAACTTGTTGACAGCTTTTATCATAAAACAATGTTGAATTTTGTCAAATGCTGTTTCTGTGTCTATTGAGATGATCATACAATTTTATTCTTTATTCTGTTAATGTGGTATATCACATTTATTGATTTGTATATGTTGAGCCATTGTTGCATGCAACCAAGGTTCTTTTTTTCTGCCTCTTTGCTATATAGCACAGAGATTTCCCAGAATTATTTTTATTGGTTTATAGTTGTTTATTCATTTTTTTTTTTTTTGCTTCTTTTTCTGGGAGAGTTGAGGCCTCCATTTGTTGGTGTAAACTGTTATAAAAGTAGAAACTACATCTCATAATTTTTTTAAAAAAGAGAATAGGCTATTATTATTATTATTATTTACTAAACTTAAAAGTGCTGCTGAGGTTGTGGAGAAAATGGAACCCTAGTGCACCATTGGTGGGAACGCAGACTGGTGCAGCCCCTGTGGAAAACAGTATGGAATTTCCTCAGAAAACTAAAACTGGAACTGCCTTTTGACTCAGCAATTCCATTGCTGGAATTATACCCTAAGAATCCTGAAACACCAATTCAAAACAGCTTATGCACCCCAATGTTGCTAGCAGCACAATTTACAATAGCCAAGTGTTAGAAGCAATCTAAGTGTCCATCAATAAATGAGTAGATCAAAAAACTGTGGCACGTTTACACAATGGAATACTATGCAGCAGAAAGAAAGAAGGAGCTCCTACCCTTCAAAATGGCATGGATGGATCTATAGAGCATTATGCTAAGTGAAATAAGCCAGGTGGTGAAAAACAAATACCATATGATCTCACTGATAAGTGGAATCCGATCACCAAACAAACAAGTAAGCAAAATATAACCAGAGACATTGAAGTAAACAACAAGCCAACAGTAACCAGAGGGGAGGAGGGAGAAGATAATGGGGGAAAAGGCGAAGGGTTGTCAATGAATGTGTATAAAGGACACATGGACAAAACCAAAGGGGGTAGGATTGAAGATGGGAGGTAGTGATGGCTGGGGCAGGGGGGTGTGGTGGGGGAAATGGAGACAACTGTAATTGAACAACAATTTTAGAAAATTAAAAAAAATAATTATTTTTAAAAATCTTATAAGAAGTTATGTGCTCTCATTATACAGTTACATAAAATGGTTGAGGGCTTTACATAATTAATAATTTTGTTCAATAACAAAATATCAATATTATTTTTATTAGTAGAACTTACTGAATCCATATTTTTCTTTCAGATGAAAGTACACCATCCTATATTTGAATAATACATGAGCCATTTTTTAAAGGTTTGCATGTCGGTGATAAAGATAAGTAGGAGAGCTCATCTACTCTTAAATGTAAAATTGTGTTGGGGGGAACTCTGACTTTTGGAAGTTTGCCAGTTCAAACAAATTTGACAATAGACAGTTTAATGAAGAGTCTGTCTTATCTTTTTCCTGTGCAGTGGAAAGTTAGCAGATGGTTTCTCCTTCAAGATCAACTAAGCCAGAACCCAGGGTACCAGTGTCAGAAGCCACAGTGGAATACCTCAGCATCCAAACAAGGTGCTAATTGGGTGTGTCTGCCCTCAGATCACACAGATTAAGATTAAGTTACTAGAGGATAAGATATCATGACATTTTATAAGGATGATGACAATACAAGTTCTTCACAGGTTAATGCTCTGAGAGTAGAATTTTTAAATTACCTTTTCCAACTCTTCTTTGGGTTATAAAAATTCAAATTGATGCTAAAATTGATAAAGCATGATAGATTTTAAGAAATAGTATTCATCTCTTACAAAAGAAGCTCTTGAGACCATAGGGAGGCAGGATTTCATGTTAAATAGCAACTCATTGAAATCTCACAATTTAAATGAATCTCTTCTATAACATATTAAAACTATTTTTCTTCCTCTTATTTGGAATTATTTAGTCTATTTTTACTAATAATTCTCATTGGTTTAAAAAAATTCAAGAGATAAAAGTTTATTTTCAAGATGAAATAAATGTTAAAGAGTTGGTACTTGTTCATCAGCTGGTTAAATTTAGCATTTCAACAGAAGTATATTCACTTAAGTGTCTTTAAAATATCTAAAGATATTGTCTGTACCTGGGAATTAGCTTTTCACAATGAGCACTTATTTGTTCTTCTCTCTGCCATCTTTTGTTGTCTCTGCCTTCATGGCATCTGGCTTCGGTGACTGCAGAGAGCGTAAATAACCGCATGGCCTACTCCAGGGGCCCCTTGGAGACACCCGCATGTCCATTCAGCCTTCCAGATGCTGCCTTCGTCTGCCGTCCTTAGGACGAAGACCCAGAATGGCAACAGCCTTTCACCCTCAGTATATTGGACATTCAGAGCAGTTTCTTCCCACCCTTTCCTTCCTTCCTTCCTTCCTTCCTTCCTTCCTTCCTTCCTTCCTTCCTTCCTTCCTTCCTTCCTTCCGCCTTTTCTTCTTTCATTTTTTGGTTTGTTTGATTTTTCCAGAGTGCTTTCCTACTGGTGGTGAAGAAAGTGAATTTTCAAATTGAACTAAAGTTAATATGTAGTGGTTTACCACACAGTTCCAATGCCTTAATTATTACAAGTGAGCAGACACTTCTCAGTGGGGTAAGGTCTGGTACTTCTAACCAGGTTCTACTTTCTACACTAATTCTAGCCCCATTCCTACTTATCAGCTCTCTTTCTTAAACAATTTAATCCAAAGAGTCACTAATTTTTTTTTTTTTGTACATGATATGTTAGTTGAGTACATATTTGTAAGAGGTAGGGAAATCTTAGTAGCAGTTGCCATCAGAATTTTTTAAATAATGTATTGATTCAGAGGAAAAACACACACAGCCTCTTAACAAATGATTGAGAGTAGAAGGTAAGGCCCTTAGGGACCTGGAAGTTGATGGAAAAGTTCTAAGTGAGATATAAAAGTAATATACTGCCAATCTAGGAGGGAAAGAGAAGGAAGAGGTGCAGCTGCTGAGATGACAGAGAGCTGTGTGGAATTTAAAGTAACTCCACCCATTTTCTTCCCGAAGATCTTGAGTGAAATTGCCAAACTGAGAAATGCTGGTTGTGAGTACATGTGAGTGTTTCTACATGTTGTCTGTTTTGTGGGTGTGCATGTTAACCAGTGATGGGGCTGGGTACCTTCTGGACTGACACACGACAAAAACCTGAAGACCCAAGTCTCAGCAGCTTCCAGAAATCCTGACGAGGGTTCCAGAGAATCATAGACTGTGAAATTGTGTTTCAGGCTTGGTTAAACCAGATCTTCAAGGATCAGAAGTATTTAAGAAAATTTATGTGTCACTTGGGACTGATACATAAATCAAGAAAGATTCTCTGGAAATAAGTTCTGGCTTTTCTCTTGATTTAGGAGAAATAAACACTATATAAATTGTAAAATGAGAACAGTTTTTGGACTAGATTAGGCCAAAAAGATTGGTTCCCCATTCTGAGACCAGAAAAATATACCCTTATATTTTCTCCTATTAGCTATATAATTGTCTCTTTCACATGTAAATATTCCATCTCAAGTTTATTTTTGGATGTGGTATAAGGAAGGAACCCCAATCTATATTTTCATATAATGAGCTGATCTTGCCAGTATCTTTTTAAAATATGCATCTTTTCCCAATGATTTGTGACACCACTCCCCTATATGCTTTCCATACAACCATAAATTAGTCAAAATCTCATTATCTGGTGGCCTTTCCTATGATCTCATTGTGGATTTATGGCTTTTATTCTTTCTCTTTTAAAAAATTTAGTCAGAGGGAAATTTCAGGGTAATAAAAAGATACTGAATGTGATTAATGTCCCATGAAGTAGTAATAGCCAAAATATTAAAGTTTAACCCTAAACCACAAAGTCTTAATAGGCACTCACACAAAGGTATCAATTAAATTCATGTATTAAATCTTCACTTTGAGAAACACATATTAAGTGTTTATGATATGGGAAAATGGAAATAAGTGGAGACTGAGAACTGTTTTTTGTGTTGGTTTATTTACCTTTACTGGTCCGTTGTTTTCTACCAAGCAGCTTTCACCTATAAAACTCTACAAAGCCATCATCATCATTATATATTTAGTGCCTCTTAGGGTTTAGAGAAAACAAGAGAAATGATATGAGCTAATATAAGTCGTTGCACAGAAGCAAGACTGTAGGATGACCCAGAGTTGAAAAATGTAAGGATAACATTAACTTTTTTTGACACCATATATACTTTCAGATTAGAATTTTGTTATCTGCTATGTAAACAATCTGTCTTATTCTAAGGAGAGAATCAGAACTGATACCTATAAGGTGTGCTGGAACTGGCTGTAAATGAAAAGTTTTAACAACAGATCCCTCATTCAGAGGCCATTTTCCCCTTAGCTATCTGGTCTACCCAGAGCAACTCAAGAACCATACATTAAATCAGAAAGATGCTTCAGAGCTAAAATAAATATCACAAGGTTATGTACTAAAATTCACAGACTTTAACCACAACAAAACCCTCCCAGATTCTTGCTTTGTTGTATATGTTTTCATTTCAGTAAAAAAAATTATATAAGTTTTATCACCTGCTTGTCAGGTTCACTGTAGATTAGAAACAGAAATTAGAATTATGAAGTTACAAAAAATAGCGGTATCAAAACTAGAAGAAAATGACTGATATTAAGAGTTATACCTGGATCTAGAAGCATGAAAGGTGACCTGGATCTAAGAAATTCAAAAGACAAATTAGCAGAGCAAAGTAAAACTATGCATTTATCAGTATGGCAAAAATAAGTTCAGTTTTAGACAGAAAAGGAAATATATGTGTACATATGTGTACACGCACTTACATATTCAGATTCAACTCTGCTGTCAGGCACTGTGAAACATGTAATTTATTTTACCTTAATTCTGGACTGGAATTAGAATTAAGTCTGGTACTTTCACTTTATGTGATGAAATATAAAGCAGTGGCCAAGATCACTATCAAGCCAGAGATCCCCGAGTTTGAATCTCAGGTTTAACAATAGTCGATGGCCAGAAAAAAATGACAGTCTTTCTGAGACAGAACTTGACCTTATAACAATGCCTCAGTTAAAGAGTCATGAGGATTTAGTGAGATAATGTGTGTCTGTAAAACACTTAGCTAGTGCTCACCACTTTGTAGTCACACAACAAGCAGAGTTATTCCGTGCCTCTTAATTGGAGAAGCTTCTGTTATTGGAGAATGCAAAGTTTAAAATGTAGTTGACTCCCTCAGAATTCATTGTATCTAGATTAGATTTGATGTGTGACAAGCAGTGCACCTTCATTTTGTTGTCATAGTTGAGCAATAAGTGTACTTAAGATGTATTTGTCTGAGAGTCATCTGAGTTCCCACTCTCTAACTGTCTAGTCCTTCTATCTGCAAACTCTGGGAATCATTTTTCAAGCTCTTACTATTTATCATCAAAGGAAGTCATTGAATGTGTTAAGGGATTAGTATAAAGCTATCTTAGATAGTTGGAAGGAAAAAACCAAATCATTATATTGTAAGTAGAATTATATAAATAACATCGTATATGCTGGCTAGAAATAATGCATTTTAAAATTGAGATTCATATAGAACTAATCTCACATTTTTTTGTTCAAAATAGACACCTACAAGACAACACTGACATTCAACAGTCAATATAAAAATAAATTTTCAACATCCCTCCCTTCTCATTCTATTTCCTACAAAGAATCAAGAGTGAACTTTCAATGTATGTATTAATTCACAACTTCCTGTTTAGGACTCTCGAATGACTTCACCTTGAGTATGGAATAAAGCCAATCTTCTTATGGCCTAAAAGGTGCTGTATGATCTAGTTCTTTTCTCTCTCTGAACTATTCTCTATTTTAAAATATATTTTCCAATATTCCTATGAGCTGATCAGGGAAAAAAGATTGTAGAATTTGTTCACATATGACCTGAAAGGAGAATTAAAAGCTTAACTTGCTTTAGAATAAAAAATTTAATTAAATGTAGAAGTGTCAAAGCTTTATTTAGCCAGACTCATACATATATCTGAGCCAGAAATAAGCTGTTTACTTTTTTAAGAGAGAAAATATCTTGTCTTTGAAAAAGTGTGATATAGCAACATGGATGGATGTGGGACTTATTCCCTCCTTCACGAAGTATGTGTAAGTCAATCAGCATTTATTGAAAAGCTATTCTGATCAGGATACTGTCTTACTAGGGAAAAAATATCTCTTACCTGAAATTAACTTAGAGATAGACCTTAAGAGCATTGAATATTTAAAGACTTGTTTAAGTACATTCCTTATGAAAAAAAAGTTGTGTTTTTTTTTTTTTTTTTTTTTACCCAAAGGTTAACTTCAATTTCAACTTCATATGAGTTCAGAGAATAGATGATGACAGAACTGAAAGAGGATATTCCTTAGATCCTATTAAGGCAAAAGGTGATAGAAAAGATCTAAGTAAACAGGAAGTTACTTGACCCTTAGCGTAATTGTACTTTTAATACGATTTAGTTTTAGAGACCACTAAGTGGCAAAATGTACCCCTGTGGTTTATAAATTCTCTGCCTTTCTCATGGAAAAATAGAAAGCTTACCTTGGTCCTTAGATTTCAGTACTTAGCAAAATTAATAAAATAATGGCTTTCTTTACCCTTGATTTTGTGTTTACGAACACAGTGAAGAAGTTTCCATTAAAACTGGTAGATTTTAAAAAATTCTTTGGATATGATTTTTGGCCTGGTTTTAAAGTTACTCATTTGTTTTTGGATCAGCTTTTACCATGTGGCTGGGATTTTTTTGTGTTGTAATACTAAGTTGCACCATTGCTGTTCTAAAGAGTGAACTAAATGGAAACTAAACCTCAAAAAAACACCATGTTCGAGCAATGTTAAACATCTGACTTGGACTGACAAAACCAGGGCGGGGCCACGCATTTCTAATTATATCCAATATTTGTGTGAGAAGCACTGAGTTAGAAAGTAGTGAGTTTTCCTGCACATATTATACTCAGCACTAAAAAATGTGACAGAGTCCTGAGCTGATGTGGTTTTTAAATGATATCAGCTCTAAAATGAAATCTTATTATAAATAGGCAGTTTATTTCAGTTTAGTTTATGGATAAAAGGAAAAGGAATAAAACTTTAAGTAACTAAGAAGATTTTTGACTTCTTAGAGGGGCATATTACAGTTCAGTACAATGTTGAATTTTTCTGTTTCAAATATTCTGTCTTTAATTAGTCTTTGAAAAAAAAGTCATGTGTTACCAATTTTCTTGAGAATACTCAATTCTATAAGGCCCTCTTATTTAGAAATGCAAATGAATTATATAGTTGACACTTTGCTTTATATGAGAAGTTTGGCTGAAAATTTAGGAGCATTGGCATGGTATTTACATTGCAAAAATGAAGTTTCCTGGAGCATAAGTGTGAGATCAGTCTTCTGCCTCCCTGCTCCCCAAAAGTGGAAAGCTGTTTGTTTTTCTCACACTGTATAAATTTTAGCCAGTGCCCTGTTCGTATTAAATGGAATTCGCAGCAATAATAACCTGATGTTTTATTATAGCTTAAAACTATTTTTGTTCACATTAAAGTGAAATTGTTCACATTAAAGTGAAAAGATCATTTTCAAGTTAAAGTATATGGAAAGAGTTCTGTTATTTGCTGTAATGAAACCATTTTCTTGTAGAATCTGTTATTGATGCTTATTAGGTAAAATATAATATGGAACTTATAAAAGAAAGTAAGAAAAGTACTGTGTGTTAGAGGACACCAAAGCTAAAGGAAATTTTAAATTAATAATACAGATCTCTTTTTGGTAAAATATTAATAGATTGATGGCCTTACAAATGGACATGATTGCCCAGGAGGCCAAAATTATCAGTGGAAATATCACTGAATTTTAAAACCAACAAAACATGGCCTGCGTAAATAACTAAGCCAAAATTTTTTGATGTTGAAGCAGCCTTTCTCATGGTTCACACCCATGAAATAGCTTCGTCATGATTTTCCATTGGCAAACATCTCATTAGGATCATAATGAGGTAAGGAGATAGATATTGTAAGGTACTCCAACCTTACTAAACCAACTCTTTTTTTAATGGTCTAGTTTTTGAAAGATAACCAGAGAACTTATAAATCTTCAGTTTAAATTTCTTAGTAAATATTTGGCATTTACAGAATTGTAGTTAGGGAAAACTCCTGAGTTGTTTTTTTTTTTTTTTTCACTGTGCGTATAAATTATTCTTTCAGTAAGCAAAGTTTTGACATGGGAAATAGCTCTCCTTAATGCTTTACACGTTTTATGACATTTAGTTCTCATAACAACCCTGTAAGATCGGCCATATTTGTCATCTCTGTTTTAAAGTTTCATAGACTAAAGCTTAGAAATGTTGATCGATGTGGCCAATATCACACAGGCGGTGGGTGGGGGTAAAGTTGGGAACGAATGAGTAACAGGTCCTCAGAGTCAGTCCTTCCTGCCATGCATCTACTGTGCCTGGGGCCTTCCTGTGCCTGGGGTCTTGGCTGCATAAAAAGGGTACAAAAGAGGGGTAGTCGGTGCTGAGTGTTTATGGGAGGGCTGTTTGATTGAGGGACACACAAACAGGGGTTAGCATGAGAGGAGAAGAATGCTCAAAGCAAAAATGTTGAACCTAATTTTGTAAGCAAGGAAGAGGAAGGCTTAGGCTATCTTAGAGCAGAAGAAAGTACTTTATTTTAGATTCAGGACTAGGTCTCTGTTAGTCGAGGGCAAATTAAAATTGGTCAATACAGACTTTAGCCAAAAATATGCAATTATTTGTTTGTTTGACAAATACTCATCGAGCGCCAGTATGTGTCAGCCATTGTTCTAAGTGCTGGGGATACAATGGTGAATAGGAATAACGAAGCCACAAAGCTCATGGAACTGGCTTTATAGTTGAGAAAAGCAACAATAGACAGTTGAACCAATAAATGAGTAACGTAGCTTCAGGTAGAGATAAGCTGCAAGAAGAAATAGGTTAAGGGGATGTAGAGAATAGGGGCAAAAGGATATTTTGCAAAAAGGATTAAGACCAATCCACTCATGTGAAGAGCTGTGGAAGTA
The DNA here is from genome assembly GCA_004027475.1 of Anoura caudifer. Taxonomy (NCBI): domain Eukaryota; kingdom Metazoa; phylum Chordata; class Mammalia; order Chiroptera; family Phyllostomidae; genus Anoura; species Anoura caudifer. The sequence goes on from PVKU01004770.1 coordinate 66,855, forward strand.
GCTCTCTGGAAGAGAAATATACAAACACGGGGCCCTGTTTCAAATGAGTGTAGGTGCTCCAGAAACAATCCAAAGCTGAGTGTTGGTGGTGAGGGTAAGGGTGGTAGAATCCAAACTCACTAAGTAGAAAGGGTCTAGATGGTGTAAGGTTTTGTGAGTCAGATAAAAGGTTTAAGATTTCGTGTAAACAAAATGGAAGCCTGCAAAGATTTCAGCAGAGATGCTCTATAGAAAAATTGACTGAGGAAGGGAAAAGTGGAATAGTTAGTTAGCAAATTGACGGTAGAGTTCAGTTTGATGATGGGAGAGGTGATATATTAATGTAAGTGGTAATAAACATTTACCGGGAGAGAATAGAACAGGACCCCAAGAGCAACCAATGTCTGGAGCTACAAAGAGGAGATAAATCAAGTTAACTATTCTAGAAGTGGAAAAAACAGAAGAGAAAAAAACAAACAAAACAAAAAAGCATTCTTGAACTCATTCTTGAAGTAAGGAATGAGTTTCAGGATGGTAAGTGCCAAACGTATATGATTCATATAGATGATAACTCAGAAAATGTACACAACATTCTTTAAAAAAAAAAAAACTTAAACATGTTGGAAAATTATCACTCTCCGCAAAAGAAAAAGGTTTTCCATGAACAACTGAGCTGGAAAAAAAATAAACAAAAAACCCATTTTTGACTGGTTGGGAATAAAGGAAGTTGAATTGGTGTGACTTGGAAACAGCTCCAAGATTTTAAGTCTTAAGGCAATTTGAGAAAAGAAGTGAAATTATGTGGTAAATAGGTTTTTTATTTTAGAATGGAGTGTGTGTGCACACATGCGCACACACACACTCTTTGTGATTATTTAGCTGAAACCAATGATGCACAGAAAGAGGTAATAACCTAGGACAGTTAAGAAGGAGAAAAAGAGGTGCTCTTGACAGAACAATTGTATCGAATGAAGGAGGAACCTCTGGTATATAATGAGGACAATGACATTAAGATGAATAAAGATAATACTCCGTTTGTAGATTTCATAGTGGAAAAAATAAGGAGTTTCCATGTGAGAAAGTTTTTGTTCAGCAACTCTATTAAATCTTTACCCAGGCAGGTTCATTGTGTAGGGAAAGAACCACAATTCCCCTTAGAGTCCAAAACTGTGAATGCTTTCCTAGTCCTAAAGGCCCATGATGCATTTCACTACATGATGCAATTACAAGGGGACCAATAAAAATACATAAACCAGTGGTTCTAAAAATGGTCAGCTTTACTCCATAAAACCATATGCCTGTATATAAGTACTGATTTTTATTTTTATTTGTTAACATTAAAGATGAAATGACTAGTTAAAAAATAATGTTAGCATTTTTGTTTCAAAATAACATTAAATGTAAATTTAAAATGTATCGTGTACAAACCAGTCATATAGGATACTGCAGGAAATAAAGTTAAAACATCATGTTAATAAAGGCTTCACTTCAAATAGTAACTAAGAAATATGTGATAAAATGTTATAAAACTTATTTTGTAGGTTAATTGAAGTGTCATAAATTAGAAATTAGAAATATGAAAATAAAGAAAATAGAGTGGTATACAGGAAGCAAAGTTAAGGGCATATGATTTTTTCCTTTATATATATAGTTATTTTTCAACAATAAATTTATTACCATTTGTAACTTTGGGTGACTATATATTTCAAATTTTTCAATGTAAAATAAATTATATTTAATATCAGATAATAACTTTTCTACAAAATATTCAGTTTTGTTTACCTCCCAAATTTAATGTAAATGAATGTATAAACTATAGTTTGATTAAGTGACAGCTAGAAAATAAGGAAAATGATGTAAAATAATATTTGAAATTTCTTGCTTGCTAGAACTATGCTTACTGGAGTCATATGAATTACATGAATGATGGAATGAGAAAGCAGATACAATTCCTTTTTGTCCAAATAACCAATATAATTATCTTTTCAACTCTTCTACACACTTAACAAAATTGTTAAATATCTAAACACAAAAATATTTTCATTATATATTATAAAAATAATATGTACTAATAAACAACATTTGATAATATAAAAATGATAAAAAATTTACCTAAAATTTTCATACTCATTGTTAAGCACTCTTGTTATTTTGGCAAACAATTCCCAACATTTTGTTCTGCGTACATAAAGAGAAATGTATATATATGTATATACATATATACATAATTTACATAAATGGAGTTATTCAATGTATCTTTTAAGATGCTTCTTCAACACTATTACACATGTCAAATTATTTTCATATAAAATATTATCTTCATAATGTCTGACATTATTTCAACAATCTTGTGTTGATAGACATTTATTAAATTTCCATAATTTTGATTATATAAAGTATGCTACAATGAATTTAACCAATCTTTAATGCACTGGTTCAATAATATGTAAATGGCAATACCCAAGATAAAATTGCTAGGTCAAATAGTATATACATTTTGAATTTGAATCATGGTATATTTGACATATTTATCATTTATAGCTGTGCAAAGGACTTGTAAACAAAGCCACAGAGCCTTAGGTTTTAAAAGCTGTTGTACTTTTTCACTTTTGTAATCTCAAATACAATGAAGTTAAAATATTCTAACAAGCACTTTGATAGAGGGTATTTGAAATTAACAAATAATTTTATATTTTAGAAATTAACTTCAAGTTTTAATTTAAACATTCTCCTTGCTATTTTGTTCCTATTGCTTATTTACCATTACAATTCCAGTAATAAAACATCTGAATAGCCCCATGATAGTGTATTTATATGGCCTCTGAGTGGGAAAGATCCAGTTATTTAGGAAATTCCAGAACTCTTCAAATCAAGGTCATGGTTACAAACTGCTTAATATTTGACAAATTTGATTGGAAATGAAAACAATTTTGAATATTATTTTGGGTGATTTTGCCAGATTTATTTCATAATACTGTACAAAATTCAAATGCTATTTGTTGGATTTCATCGTTAGTTAACTTTCATTAAAAGTCTCACTTTGCAGCTGCAAAAGATAACCTCTCGGCTGCTGTGGTGAATTTATGGGAATTGTACTTGATGAGGTGGCTTGCCAGCTGGTCGATAAATCACTGTTTAGAGTGGATAAAAACAAGAACTGAAAAATTCCTGTATAAATATTCTACAAAACAACTAAAATGGGCTAGGTTCTCCATTATTACTAATACTACATTTGTCCATTCCTTTTCTTCGTTATACCTCCTAGCCCAGACATGTACACCCAATGACACCTTCGTATAAAAGGGAGTTAGTATCAGCTCCAGACATAACATACTAAACAAGTCATCAGTCAGTAAGTGTGTATTCACGAAAGGTTTACCTTACCTTACTGACCTTAGTTTCTTCATCCATGAAAGGCAGATCTTAGCCAGTTCTGAATAATAATTCATATTCATCTACCACTTCATTGCTGCAATCAGAGCATAAGTATTTGGGAATTAGTTATTGTTATACAAACACTCTTCCAGAACTTTGTATACTCTTTAATGTGAGGTGATATCTCGTCGTAGTTTTAATTTGCAATTTTCTGATGAGTAGTGAAATTGCAAATCTTTTCATATATTGGCCATCTGTACGTCATCTTTGGAAGACATATCTATCCAGGTATTTTGCCCATATTTTAATAGGATTGTTTGCTTTTTTGGTGTTGAGTTTTATAATGTGATTTCACACAAATGTGGAATCTAAGAGAGACAAACTCATAGACAGAGCAGGCTGATAGCTCAGAGCAAGGAGGCGGTTTGGGGAGGTGGAGGGTTTGAGCCAAAAAAAAGAAAGAAAGAACCCCTGAACATGAAAACCAGTGTGGTGATTGTGGGGGGCAGTATGGTAGGTGGAGGTGGAAAGGGTAAATGGGGGGGAAATAGTGATGGAAAAAATTTGAATTAAAAAAACGAAAATAAATTATGTATTCATGAAAAAAGAAAAAATTATTGAGTGTTTATGTGGGTTATATCTATAAACATTCTTAATATTAGAAATTAAAAATGAGAAGTTTAAAGAAATCTGTTTATTTATTTTAAAACACTAATTTTAATGAACCCATTGTATTTTAAATGAAATTACATGTTTTCATGTAAAATTATGTATTTTAAAAATAAGACTAGCATTATGTTACATATTTCAAATCTATATATTTAATGAAAGAAAACTAGAATCTCCTATCTGCTTTTATACTCAGTTTGTCAATGTGTTGCTTTCGTTAAAGTATGCGAAGAAAATCCAGTTTCAGAAATGTAATTGGAAAGGGAAACAACATTTTAATTGTATTTTCTAATAATTGTGAATATTCTTTACTGATATTACAAAAACTAGATAAATAGCAGTTTCATAAATGCTACTTGCAATGTAAAACCGTGTCTGTGGACATTTTATGCTCTGTTAATTTAAAATTTGGTGTTCTATTTTGCATTTGTAATAGATCATTCACCCATGCACGATTTTGTAACATCATTTATTGGTTATTTGAGAAATATTAGTTCACCTAGTTAGGCGAATCTTCCAAATGTTGACACATTTCGTCATACAACCATCATTATCATCACCATTGATGTCACCTGAAACGTCTTTAAGTTTGGGAAGGCGTCGCACTCACAGTGACAGATGGAAGATTCCCAAAGTTCTAATTTTAACTTGAATTTTAACAAATACTGCCTGGTGTTTCCATTTAATTGACAGGCTCATGTAATTTCTGAGAAAATATCTGTCAAATATTCTAGCTTCAATAACCATATTTAAACTGTCTGTCATTATTTTGAGTAAAAATAGGGCTCTAGGAGGAAAGCAATTGATTGGAACCCACAAGGTGCTAGACAGCTGTGCCAGACATACAGCAGCGTGCAAAGTGCTTCTTATGTGCACTTCCACTCTGTCTCACAGAATTTGAAAAGGATGTGTGCATAATCTAGTGAAAATTATAATATTACTTCACCACAGGTAGTTTTAAGTGAATAAAATATTTTACATATGCATCTTGTTTTATATTTAATCTTTTATATTTATCCCCTATTATACATCAATTGTGTAACTTATAGAAGCAGAATCTTTCTGTTCTGCCAGATGAAGATTAATTCAGCCAGATTAATTATAGCTCTTCATCTTTCTAGTTGTGTGAATTTAGGTTTCTTAAAATTATCTACCCTGGGTTATTTCAAACATGATTATGTATATACATGTAAATATAATGTAAGTGTGTATTGTAACAATAATTAAAGATAATATGGTCTGAATTATATACTGACTATGAGGAGTAAATTAACATTTAAAATTTAAACACAGAAAGCACCCAATATATGGTATTAAAATAATAACATTAAATTTACTAGCCCAGAGGCCAAAGCCGCGTCTCCGGGCTGCACGTCCAAGGCCCTTACCAGGGTGGGAGGCCCTCTTCTTCCAGCTGAATGGCATCAAAAATGCAGAAAAATGAATCCTTATTTCAGGCTACTCAGTGGTTTTCTCTCTACCAATTAAAAACATTATATGCTTAATATAAGCTATTTTTGGATGTTCAATTAGATCTCCCCTTGTCCTTTTGATCATCGCGCTGCATTTTGGGAAGGAAAGAACAGCCCTCTCGTATGCCTTTCTAAGCCTAATTAAACATTATTTTGAGTCCGCTAGACATGGCACCAGACTGCTAAGGTTGTAACATGCAGCTCATTCAAATTTTCTGCAAAATAATCTCCCACATGAGATACTTTTTGTGGCTTTTTATTGTTTTTCTTTTTCTCTCCCAGCCACTTCTGTACTTATTCTTATTGTGTTGAAGTTAGAAATGTCAATTATCCCTTTATAATCTTTTTGCTATCCAAAGTTGCTTCAAATTCTACATAGTTAGAAAAATATAGATTTTTTAGATTTTTTCCAGAAACTCATTATTGTAGGAAATAATTTTATTTTTCACACTATATAGTATCAAGAAATGTGTTTTAACTATCCTGGTATTTAGCATAATAGAATTAAAATAATAATGACCATACTAACAATACTAAAAAATTTCTTGGGTTTTGTCTTTTTAATTATTTCTCTGTGATTTTTTCTCTTTATTTTTTGTGTACACTAAGAACATTTACTTAAAAATAGAAGAGCATAGAAAAAAGAGACATGCATGTGTTAACATTGACAAATTATGATCACTTTTAAATAATATGTTTAAAAGAGGCATTTTTAAGTGCTATCAGTTTGGGCCTTTATCCTTATAAGCTGTGCATCAAAATCTTCTAAGAATGATCAAAGCATTAGTATGCCGTTTACAACTGGGGGAGTCTGGTGAGGTGGAAAAGTACGGGGAGGTGACCTCTGCTCAGTGAATGTTTGTTGAATCAATGATTTTCTGAACACTCTCTACAATGAATCTTTCTTTTTTAAAAGATTTTATTTATTTATTTTTAGAGAGAGGGGAAGGGAAGGAGAAAGAGAGGGAGAGAAACATCAATGTGTGGTTGCCTCCCATGTGGCCTCACACTGGGGACCTGGCCCGCAACCCAGGCATGTGCCCTGACTGGGAATCAAACTGGTGACCCTTTGGTTCTCAGCCCGTGCTCAATCCACCGAGCTATACCAGCCAGGGCTCTACAATGAATCTTGCAGAAAAATATCTAAGTTTTTTTATTTCTCTAAACAAAGAAATCACTGAGAAAAAGAAATAACTGCTTTTGTTCCTCTTCCTTCCCCCCATTTATTTTTCTTGTTAGGGAGAAAATAAATTCTGAAGCTATTTCATGGGTTCATTTTTATGTATATAAGAGATGAACTGGATTAAGCTAAGATAAAGGTAAATTAGTCAACTAGGTAATGTGGGCTTGAAATAATAGATTTACAATAGGTAATATTTTAAAGACAAATACATCTTGCACTGTTGAGTTAATAGATACTTTCAGACATTTGGTCTTTTGTCTATTTAGATATTTGCTCTGTTTATAGTAATATAATCATGACTGTAGAGAAACAAAAAAGTTTGAATGAGGTTTTTGCTTTATAACTAAATTGTTATTGAATTTCAATGCACCTGATTTAATAATAAACCCTAACAATGAAGACAAGATAATGTGTTTTTACCTCTGTTAACCATTTTGTCATCGAGAAAGATATTTCTACAATATTCAGAATGGCAGCTAAAGGTAACAGCACTAATGGGACACTTACTTAGCTATTCTCACATTGCATTGTTCTTTTAATTTAAATATGATTATTATAGAAAAATTTATATATTCAATTACAACATACATGCTTACAGTAAGAGAAAATATATAGTAGCATATAGGATTGGTTATACTTTGATAGACACATAGACATATTTAAAGATTACACTGACAATGTTACACAGAATAAATAGTAAATGGAATGGGATGAAACCAGCTAAGTATAGAGGTCTGGCAATAAACCAGGTATAGGTTGTCCAGCTGCTTCTTTTTCAGTTCCCTTTGCCATATTGTTCTTCTCTAGCAAAAAACCCATATTTATGGTTAAACATCTAGAAACATAACAGATTGTATGCTATGTAAAATGAACTTCTCTCTCTCTCTGTAGACTCCCAAATAGGTCCTCTACAGCACCTCCTCATCCATCCCACCTAGTCTTAAGTTAATCAAGAATTGAAACTAGGGTTTTTTTTTTTGTTTCTCACTCCATGATCTTTTTAAAAAATTTATTATTGTTCAATCACAGTTGTCTGCATTTTCTCCCGACCCCTGCCCCCACCTCAGCCAAACCCCCTTCCCTCCCTTGCTTCCACCCTCCCACTTGGTTTTGTCCGTGTGTCCTCTACATCAGTTCCTGAAAACCTGCACTTCTCTGAACTGTCCCCTCCCCCCTCCCCTCTGGCTATTGTTAGATTGTTCTTGATTTCAATGTCTCTGGTTATATTTTGTTTGCTTTTTTTGTTGATTATGTTCCAGGTAAAGGTGAGATCATATAGTATTTGTCTCTCACTCCATTGTCTTATCCATGTTCATGAATTTACAATTTAAATGTTCACATGATTTCAAAATTTTATGTCCACTCGTGTAATTTGACTTTCTACTAAACTTGTCCAGTTGAATATCTCCAAGTCACCGTGTAGGGCTGAAAGTCATACATTATCCCAACATCACGTTTTCTCGTTCATCCTGGTATGGAATCACCAGTACTACTGACTCAGCCTTCTAAATTTATCTTAGTTCATGAATTCCCTTCAGCTGTGCCATCGTTGTCATTTCAGCCAAACTGTTCTCATCTGATACTGCTTCACTGGTTTCCTGAAAGACTTACCCCATCCATATTACCCCTCCCCTTTAATTCATGCTGTGCATAGCATCCTGAGGGATGTGAAAATTTGAATCAGAATGTCAATACTTTGCACAAAAACATTTCCATGTTTTGAACATCTTAAAATGAAATGCAAGATCTGGTCTCCTGGTAATTCTCCAGACTTACCTGCACACAATATTTCTGAGCTCTAGCCACCTGGCCTCTCACTAAGCTTCTTCTGAGTCACCTTTCATCAGTACTAACTGTGACACCTCCACACCCCCACATGCCTACTGAGTTTTGTGTCCCTTTGCCTGTTTCTATGCTTGAGAGGAAAACCATGAAGGCTATTGATCACTCTCTTAGAATCAAAGCAGATACTCGGTTATTAATTTTTCTCTCTTTCTGTTCAAGGTTTTAAAAGCCATTAATAACTCACTCTGTAGATATTGTATACCAAATTTTGCAGACATTTATAAAAAATATCCAGAGAACAATCTGAAATTTTAATTTTGCTCATTTTTCCACTAACATGAAATATATTCAGCTATAGTCAGTTCTGTTTCAATTTACTTTTTGAATGTCAAGAAAATGAATATAAACCTGATGTTGCTACCACAGTGTTGTGTGTTCTTGGCCATCACAAGCGAAGCATGACTGGCCATTCACATTATTTCAACCTAAAGGCAAAGAGTGAGGTCTGGTTAGTGCAACAGGTGCTTTGTGATTCTTTTTCTTTTTGCATTGTCAGAAACATGATTCATCCCCTTTTGTATAACATACTGCCTTGGAAAAACTTAAGATATGATTAAAAGTGTTAAAATACAGATGTTTGGTTTGGTGGTCTTAGAGAATGCTTCTAATTGCCGGTAAGCCCATTTTGTTACTAAAATTTTCTGATAAACTCCCAATAGAAACAAACATTTATATAGAGAAATTTTAAAAATGTGTTTTATATACTATGAAGACTTTTTATAGTAAAGCAATATTTTAGCAAGACCGGTTCCTCTGCAGCAAATAAATAAGAAAGAAAGAAAGAAAGAAAGAAAGAAAGAAAGAAAGAGAGAGATGGATTCCTTGTGTTATATCCCATTTTGCCAGTAGATTCAAGTAACTGCCAAGACCGCATTGGTGGGCTTACAAAGAGAGTTATCCACCCTCCCCACCCATAGTGAGTCACTTCATGGGGAGACTCACAAAGGGTGGAGAGTGTCCAGTGTCCTGAGGCCTCTTAAAGAAAGCATACTGTGAAAATGCAGGTCTCTTGGCTTAAAGACAATAGGGAATGTGCAAGGCTTAAGCAACATGTGGTTCGAACATCTTGAACTCATTATCAAAAACTTAAAAAAATTAGTATAGTTTTTATTACATAATGTTTTTAAAAAGTATGATTAAATGTATGGTTATTTGTCTTTCTACAACACATGATCTTGACAATTAGTTTAAAAGAGAAGATATCTGTTTACAATAGGAACATAAACTTTCTAAGAGTTCTATACCTTATTAATTTACATACATTAAAATCCCATCTAGAAAAATAGTATTTAGGGAAAATTGTTGAATGCACATATCCTTTCCCTTTTTGTTTCATGTATACAATTTCTGTTAAAAATTGGTAACAGTGTGATAATCTGTATTTTTTCCCTGAGAGGTTACGATTAAGCAAAATAGCATGAAAAAGACTAATTCATTTTAGCATCAAGACATTATAAAATTGCCTGGGGTGGTGTGACTCAGTTTTTTGGAATGTGGTCCTGTACACGAGAAAGTTGCAGGTTCAGTTCCCAGTCAAGGCACTTGCTTAGGCTGGGGGTTTTGTCCCCAGTTAGGAAACGTGTGAGAGGCAACCCAATGATGCTTCTCGCAGCAATGTCTCTCCCCTCTCTAAAATTCATAAGCATGTCTTTGGATGAGGATAAAAAGAGACATTTTAAAATTTACTCCTCAATAACATGGGGCAGAAATATTAATTATTTTGGAGAATTAAGATGCTTAGAACAGTAGAGGTTCACCCTGATTAAATGATTGAGAACTGGAATACAATGCTTTAAATATCATAGATACTGATATTACCACAATTTGTGACATTAAGACAATACTTCTGTGAAGTTATACTATGGTGCCATATGCTGGCATAAAAACGGTCATATAAATCAATGGAACAAAACAGAGAGCCCAGAAATAACCCACACCTTTAGAGTCAATTAATATTTGACAAAGGAGGTGCAAACATACGGTGGGCTAAACATGGTCTACTCAATAAATGGTGTTGGGAAAATTGAACAGATACATGCAAAAAATGAAAGTAGATGATCTTATTTCACCATACACAAGAATAAACTCAAAAATGGATTAAAGATTTAAATGTTAGACTCAAAACCAGAAAAATCCTAGAAGAAAACATAGGCAGTAAAGTTTCAGACATTTCTCATAGCAATATTTTTCTTGATATATCACCTTGGGCAAGAGACATAAAAGAAAAAAATAAACATCAAACTAAAGAGTTTTTGCACAGTGAAGGAAAACATGAACAAAATGGAAAGACAACACACTGAGTAAGAGAACATATTCACCAGTGGTACATCTGGTAAGGGGTTAATATGCAAAATTTATAAAGAACTTATAAAACTCAACACCAGAAAAAACAAACAAACCAATTAAAAAATGGGCAAAGAACCTAAATAAACACTGCTTCAAAGAGGACACACAGATGGCCAATAGACATATGAAAAGATGCTCAACATGACTAATCATCAGAGAAATGCAAATTAAAACCACAATAACATATCATCTCACACTTGTCAAAATGGCTGTCATCGATAAATCAATAAACAACAAATGATGAAAAGAAGTGGAGAAAGAGGAACCCTTGTGAACTGCTGATGGGAATGCAGACTAATGTAGCCACTGTGGAAAGCAGTATGTAGTTACCTCAAAAAATTCCAAAAGGGAACTGCCTTATGACCCAGCAATTCCACTTCTGGGAAATTATCTGAAGAAACTTGAAACACTAATTTGAAACAATATACACATCCCTATGTTGATTGCAGTATTATTTATGATAGCCAAGGTTTGGAAGCAGCCTAAGTGTTTGTCAGTAGATGAGTGGATAAAAAAGCTGTGGTACATTTATAAAATGGAATATTGCTTGACTATTTAAAAAAAGAAAAGAAAATGCTACCCTTTGCTGCAGCACAGATGGATTAGGAGAACATTATGATAAATGAAATAATTCAGTCAGAGAAAGACAAGTGTTATATGATTTCGCTCATATATGGTATCTAATGAACAAAATGAACTAACAAGAAAAATAGAGACAGACTTATGGATAAAAAGCAGGCTGACAGTTGTTTAGGGGAGGGGGCTTACAGGACTGGGTGAGGGGATAGAGGGACTGAGTAAAAAAGAAAAAAGAGAAAAATACTCAAAAAAGGAAAAAAAATGTTACTTTTTTACTCTAAAAAAAAAATGGAGTAACAAGAACCAGATTATGCTCAGGCATGAAGCCATCAAAACACAAATAAAAAGTAAAAGATGATTTTCCAAGACATTAGGAATGATATAATTAAACACGAGAACTATTGCAAGACAGGAAAATGTAAGGTGAGCCAGCTTCTTGCCTTCAGAGGAATTTCATGCCACAAGGTAGAGAGAGGGAACATGGGCAAGTTTGTTGGACCTCCTGAGTTCAGGAGAGAGAAATGAGAGTAGGGACCCTGATAAGAATGGTTCATAGGACTGATTCTAGAGAGGAGATTGTTGAACACAGAGGAAACTCAAGAGTTTTGCAGACATTCTGCCTCAACTACTCATCTGAATATGGATTAGTGCATGTTGTAAGAAAATTCTCCAAGCCAAGGGAAGAACCACATGAGGAGATTAGAGTTAAGAATGCAAGTCACTCACAAAACAGTAGAAATAGTGACTGTCCCTGCTAGACAGACTGGAATTTCCTCAGTAGTAAGGAGTGCTTATTTATACTCTGAGCACTATGCTAGTTCTGCTTAAAAAATGCTAAAAAGCAAAACTTGAAAAGAGAAGAGGAAGTAGGGGAATGTATTTGTAGAAATAATGAACAACATATTACTAAACCTGGTAGTAACTATAAATCTATAGATCTAAAAATCCCAATAAACCATCAAGACCAGCAAATGAAACCATAACAAAGAATGCAATAATTAATTCATCAAAATCAGTGGTAAAAAGAAAACCTTAAAAGTAATTAGAATGGGGATAAACAAACACAGATCAAGAACACATGGTAGGTAGTGAGGAAAAGAGATAAAAAAGACAGCAGATTTCTCATCAGAAAAAATAAATTTAAATGGAAAAAATATCTTTAACATATTGAAAAAATATTGTCAATTTAGAATTCTATACCTAGCAGAAATATCTTTCAAAAATAAAAGCAAAATAAGGAGGTCTTCAGACCTATAAAAGCTGAAATATTAAATGACCAGTGTACCTGAACTACAAGAATGTTAAAAGAGCTTCTTGAGTCAGAACAAATGATACAGGATGTATATCTGTGTCTACACAAAGGAAGAATAACTTAAATGGTACTACACAGATAAAATTGTAGATTTGTTTTTTTAAAAGGTTTTATTTATTTTTAGAGGGTGGGAAGGAGAGAGAAAGAGAAGGAGAGAAACATCAATGTGTGGTTGCTTCTTGCATGCCCCCTATTGTGGACCTGGCCTGCAACCCAGGTATGTACCTTGAACAGGAATTGAACTAGTGACCCTTTGGTTTATAGGCTGGCTCTCAATCCACTGAGCCACACCAGCTGGGGCAAATTGTAGACTTGTTTATTAGTCTTTAAATAACTTTAAAAGATTATTGAATTTTAAAAAGTAGTATCAGTATTTTGTCAGCTTTAGGAAATATGAAAAAGTAAAATGTATGACAAAAAATACCCCAAAGTTTGGCAGAAGAGAAATAGAAATATACTACTGTACAGTTTGTATAATATACATGGAGTATGGTAATATTACCTAATTAAACTAAATAGCTATGAGTTAAAGATATATACTATAAACTGTAAAGCAATGACTAAAATAATGAAAGAGAACATTACAGCTAGTCAGCCAACAACATGCAATTATGAAACTATATTACTAATACAAAAGAAAGAGAAAAAAACAAAGGCTAAGATAAAACATATAGCTAGACAAAAGATTTAGTCACAAATCTATCAATTATCACATTAAATCTAAATTATCTAAGTAACTCAATGAGAAGACAGTATTGCCAGTTTGTATAAAATAGCAACAGTCAACAATGTGCTGCCCAAATAACACCTATTTTAATTTCAAAGAAACAAATACATTAAAAGTAAAAACTATGAAGATATACATCATATAAATCTAATTAAAGAAAGCAGGTATAATTATATGAATACTAGATAAATTGGATTTCAGAATAATACATTTTATTGTGAATAAAAAAATTTCACAATGAAGAAGAGGTGAGTAATCAAGCAAATAATTCTAAATATTAGTACACCTAAAATAAATCTTCAAAACACATAAAACCAAAGTTAATAGGCATGCAAGAGAAATGGATAAGTCTACATTTATAGTCAAAGGCTTTAAAACTCTCTCTCTCAGTATCTGATAGGGGAAATAAAGAGAGAATCATTAAAGGCACAGCAGGCTTGAACGACACCTTTAACCAGTGTGATCTAATTCACATGTATAGAACACTTAACCAAACAACAGCAGATTGCATCTTCTCTTCAAGTATACATATAATACTTACCAAGACCACATGATGGCCATAAATAACTCCCAGTAAATTTACAGGTATTCAAGTACTGTGATACGACCACACAAAGGTAAAACAAAATAACATAGTATCTTCTAAATCTCACGAAGTTAAAATGGAATTCAATAACAGAAATTAAAATTGAATTCAATAGCTGGAAAACTTCAAAATATTTGTAAACTATATTATTCAATTCTAAATAACTCACAAGATAAGAAATCAAGAAAAAATTTAAATATTTTGAATTGAATGAAATCAGAATTTAGGAAAAAAGACAAATAGTATTTTAAAATGATTTTTAATATAAATATGTATATTATAACTATTAATGTAGACCCATAATAGGAAAAAAGCTCAAGTGAATTACCTCAGCCCCCATTTGAAGAAACTAGAAAAAGAGGAAACTTTTATCTAATGTAAGGTAAGCAAGAAAAATAACATAGAATAAATAAGAAATCAATGAAATAGAAAACAGTAACACAATTGAAGGAATTGAGAACACCAAAAACTGGATCTCTGAGATCAATGAATTGATAGATTTTAGCCAAACATAGCAGAAAAAACAATAGAAAACACAAAGTACACAAAATGCAGTTATCAGAAATAAAGAAAATTTTCCAGATTCTAGAAATAGTTTAAAGATAGTAAGTGGCTATTAACCAACAATTTTATGCCAACTAATTTTAGAAGTTCTATACAAATAAAATGGACAAATTATTGAAAGACAAACTACTAAAACTCATTCAAGTTGGAATCACTAAACTAAATAGGTTATAACATTTTAAAAATTAAATTTGTATTTAAAACCTTCTCACAAGGAATATTCCACACCCAAATGGCTTCAATAGTGAATACTACCAAATATTTACGGAAGAAATAAAACTAATTCTATACAAACTCTTTCTAAATTCTGAAAAGAATGGAATATTTCTCAATTCTTGCTATTAAGCTGGCATTGTTCTCACAACAGCAGACTAATACATCCCAAGAAAAGAAAACTACACATGAATATCCATCATCAACTGGGAAGAAAAATTCTTAAAATCAATATTAGTAAGTTGAATCCACTAGTATGTAAACGTACATTATATCATGACCCAGGGGAGTTGACTTCAAGGTTGGATGATGTACAAATATCTATCAGTGTACTCTCTAGTATAGACAAGTTAAACATGATGAGACCATATGATTATCTTAATGAATGTAGAAAAAACACATTTGACAAAATACAGTATCCATTCTTGTTACAAACTCCCAGCAAATCAGGACTAGAAGGGAACTTCTAGTATATGAAAGACATACCCCAAACCTACGAAAAGCATCACGCTTAATGATTACATTGAATGCTTTTGCCTCTCTGATACAATATTATAGAATGGAAATAAGAACAATCTAGCTAGAAAGAAGAAAGTGAAAGACAGCCTTCATTTTTAGATGCCAAGATTATCTTTCTAAAAAATAAAAATAAATCTATGACATGGCTACTAGAAGTTAATTGTGCAGAATTTAAAATTTGAATTGTTTATTTGTGGGATTTTCCACCTAATATTTTTGGACCCCGATTGACTGCAGGTTAGCTGAAACCGCAAGTGGCAAACAGTGGATAAAGGGGAGCTGCTGCATTGGCTAAAAGACAGATGAATGGTCAATGGGACTTAATAAAGAGTCCAAAAATAAACCTACATGAGAACAGACAGTGATACATACACAAACAATTTAGTGGAGAAATTTTATCTTTTAACAAATGTCACTGAATAAATTGATATCAGTGTTGGTATTCTAGGGTTATCCTAATAAAGTATCACAGATGGGGTGGCTTAAACAACAGAAATTTATTTCCTCCCAGTTCCGGCGGACAAAAGTCCAAGGTTAAGTTGTTGGCAGGGCTGATACCTTTCTGAGACCCCTTGCTTTGACTTGCAAATGATTTGTCTTCTTCCTGGGTCTCTGTGTCTCTGTGTCTCTGTGTCTCTGTGTCTCTGTGTGTGTCTTTCCTAAGAGCTTCTTCTTAAAATGACACTAATCATATCAGGTTAGGGCCCATCCTAATGATCCCACTTCACCTTATCTTTTTAAAGACACTATCTCCAAATAGAGTGCATTCTGAAGTATTGGGGGTGAGGACTCCAGATGTAAATTCTGGGGTGACATGATTCAGCCCACAGCATTATCCATAGGCAAACGAATGAACTTGAACCGGCATCTCAACATTTGTCCTCTGAAAGATTTGCATGAAAATGTTCATAGCAGTGTTATTTCTAATTTCTAAAAATTAGAAGCTGTCTAAATGTCCCTTCACAGCTGAATGGATGGACAAAATCAGTTATAGTCGTCGTACAAGGGGATACTGTTTGACAAAAAAAGAATAAAATGATACCTGGTATGCTGTGGCTGACCTACAAAACCATTATGCCAGGTGGAAGGAACCAGACACAAAAATATCACACATTTTATGATTCCATTTGCATTGAATGTTCATAAAAAGCAAACTTATATTAAAAACCTTGATGATTGGTTGCCTGGGAACAAAGAACGAATTAAATGAGTGTGAGAGATCTTGGGGAGGGGGTGAAAATGCTCCTAAACTGACTAGTGCTGGTAATTGCATCACTTGGTAATGCTCCTAAAAATCATTGAAACATGTACCTGAAATGGATAAAATTAATGATATGTAAAGCACCGTTATCCCCCTCCCCCTCCCTCTGGTCACTGTCAGTTTGTTCTTTATTTCAATGTCTCTGGTTATATTTTGCTTACCTGTTTGTTTTGTTGATTAGGTTCCACTGATAGGTGAGAACATGGTATTTGTCTTTCACTGCACATTTATTTATTCTGCTTTACTCTTTCAATTAATGCTATTTTCTGACATGCTATATATACTATTACTCTAAATACTCTAATATTAGAAAACTTAACTTTGGGATAAGAGGATATAAAATAAACTGGAATGCAAGATCTATAATATCGAAGATTTTTTACGTCTAGATTTTCAGAATTAACAGGGCTTCACATAGGGTAAACACTCAATTTTGTAGATTGAATGAATAAAGAAATGAATGAATGAAGTGATTATATAACAACAAACACATTTTTTCAAAATGCCAGTCAGTTGCTCAATTTAATGAGAATTACTTAATGGTGGAATTCCTTTGTGATAAAATAATACCAGAAATGTTTTAATACTATTTGCTTTCCAGCTACCAATTCCTACTCTGTAAAATGCAGTCTAAATCATGTCTATAACATGGTATTCTTTATTTACCAAATATGAATAATATCTCAAAGCTTGTTTGGAGATGACCCAATGGGTAAGCATTCAGAGTTACTTCAGATAGGACTCATTTTAAGAAATGTGCAGATTAAACTTAGACTGTTTCCTCCTTCATTTTCCTGCCATCACCCCATGGACTGTTGCCTGGCCGGACCCCAAAGCAATCGCAAATTCCAGCATCCACAATTTCATGTGAAACTTACCTAGGACAAAGGCTACTTGTCGTTTTTTCAATGATCACTTTCTTTCATGGCCTGGCACATATAATATGGAGATTTTTCTCACTCCTTCCCTGAATAATGGATTTCAAAAACATGTTAGACCTCTCCAATATAACATAAACTTAGGGAGTATGTGGTA
This sequence comes from Anoura caudifer, assembly GCA_004027475.1. Lineage (NCBI taxonomy): Eukaryota > Metazoa > Chordata > Mammalia > Chiroptera > Phyllostomidae > Anoura > Anoura caudifer. The sequence continues at coordinate 84,520 of PVKU01004770.1, forward strand.
GAATATCTCAGGAGAGCCCTGCCAATAAACACAAAGAATTAATCAGCCCACGCTTTTGTTTTATTAGCCTACCCCAGTCCCACGAGATACAGTAGTAGTGAAATTAATTCATCCAACATTCTTTAACACTTGCCAGATAAGATGAGATTTTCATCTCCACTTCAGCGATAGGTTGATAGCTTCATTTTAGAAATGTTTGTCCGGATCCAAGAGCTTGGGTTCAGTGCAATTTATTTACTTGGGAGATTTTGGGCAGGAAGTGCAACGCTCTTATCTGGCAGAAGGAGAAAAGGTGGGAGACTTGCCTTCATTTTGAGTGGTGCCTAATTCAGTTTGAAAGAAAACTGGAGCGTAAGTGAGAAGAAATATACGGAGAATCTACAGGCTGGATTTAAACTTAGCTTCACCCCAACATCTAAAGTGAAGTTTCATTATTCTGTATATCTTAATGACATATTTCCCCAACTTTTCATCTACTTTCTAAGGACCACTTATTTTCGAGCCTTTTTAAGCCACAAAAAGGCTTACAGCCTCAGCTTTGGCTTTTAGTTTTTTTCATGCTGTGAAACTCACATTCTTATTTCAAGCCAACAGAGCTCCAATTATACTTCTTTGCATTACATCAGAGATGTTCTGTGGGCATGGGCGGGGGGAGAGAAATTAACTGCATCCCTCCTGAACGAGGCTGTGTCCCTCTCTGAAGACCTTAACTTCCAAAGTAAGGACACTTCTACATCTACTGTGGCTGTTCCACATCTACTGCACTTCTGCCCCTTACATGGTCTGCCCTGACCTTCTGCCCCTTACATGGTCTGCCCTGACCTTCTGCCCCTTACGTGGTCTGCCCTGACCTTCTGCCCCTTACGTGGTCTGCCCTGACCACACCTAATTGTACCATGCCCTTCTACTAACATGGCCAGACCCACAACAAGGCAGAAACTCACAGGCTGACTCACAGTGTACTCACTCAGAGCTAGTCGTTCAGACTGCGTGGAATACCTGATCTACAGCAAAGCTGGACATGCAAGGTCAAGATGTCCATATAGGTCATACTCTGATGCTTTTCTGCAAATAATAGGATTCTAGAAGCAAAACATTTAAAAGCCTATGGTTAAAAAAATATTTAAATACCTCTGAACCACCAGAATGCTTCAAGATCATAGTAATGTTAGAGTAAAACTAAGTGTAAAAAGCCATAACAAACAAGATAAAAATCTCTGGAGACCAGAAATGGCAGAGGAAGGGCCTGCTGGCATCTGGAGAGAGAAGCAGGCAGAGCCCACTAAGTAATTACATTAAGTTTCTGATTTGCCATCCTTCCTTTGGCTTCACATTCACCAGGCTGGCTGTGATGGCTTCTGGCATTAGGTTTCATAATCACATAGGACAATACTTGGAAAAATAAAAGGACCAACTCTTTTTTAGGTCCCCTCTTGGAGAAAAAAAATGTTTCTCTGAGGCTTCCAAGTGGGCTTCCTCATATCATTGATGTGATAATAGAATATCATGTCAATATTCTATTGACAGGATATGTCACACCCTCAAGTCTTACTGCGTATGAGGTTTATGCATTTTTTCCCTTTTACTAGTATAGGAGAAATATACCTGTCTTTACTTTAGTTATCTCCCTTGGGAAGCTTAGTGTACATTCATATTGCCTGGCCAGTGCTATAGACTGATTCTAACAAGTCACTAGTTTGCAGAAAAGAAACTTTCTTTTGCTTTGATTTCTCTATGTTTTTATCCAGTAAGTGTAATTGTGAAAAATCTGTTATTTTAAAATAAGGTCAGCATTTCTCACTAAATTGCTTCACTCCCAATCACTTCTAAGACAGGTGTTATCTTCTAAGGCTGGAAATTTTATTTTATTTAATTTTTTTGTTCTTGGCTTCTGAAAGCCTGAAGAGACATGGGGAGTTAGGTCACTAAAACTTTTTTCAATTGCATCATTTTAGAATATTTTAAACACAAGTAGGGTATTTTCAGAGATGTTCTTTATTTTATATCTTGAATAAATGTTTGCTGATATCTGTGGTGTGGTTTTAAGGCATCTGCAGGAATAACTAGTCAGGTCATCCAATTTAAAGAAGCTTATTTCTTAACGTCACAAAACAGAACAAACTTGGTATACACTTGGAAAAAACTATAATGAGAGAAGATATTTTAAACATTTGCTCTGATAAATTACAGAAATAAAATAAAGTGCCATGAATTACTTTTAAAATGTCATAATTGTAGACTTTGCCATTTACTGCCCTTCTAATATATTTATTGAATTTATTTTCTATTTCATTTCATTATAATGATCTCATTTTCGGTTCTGACAAATCTTCTTTTACGTATTATCTTGATCTTTACAAATTATACATGAGAAGAAGCCATCAAGGAAATAGAAAATTGGAGAGAGATGTGAATTCTAAGCCAGAAAGTCAGTCCCCTATACATAGAATATTATTGACTACTTTCAAATAAGTATGAAGTTAATATTTTTATAGCCTAAGGGAAGATGTATCTTTCTTATTCTACTGACTTTTTATTTATTACATATCAATCATGAAAATTTCCTCTTTTAAAAACCTAATACCATTAATTATATTTTGTAAACCCTCTATTATAGAACAATTTTCCTTTCCAGAAATTACTGCTCATTGATCATGAAAAATATTATCATCCTTTGTTTTTTCTACGAGCTGTTAAGTCATGGGGGCATTAAGCAGCCAACCAGGAGAGAGGGGCGCACTCACAGGCACGCACTGCCAGGAAATCCATTTGAGGAGTCAGGGAAGAAGAAGAAATTGAGCAAAGGTAAGGTTTTTTTCCCTAACCACACTCTGTAGTTTCACCTGTAGCACTCAGTATAAATGACACAGTCGCTTTTGTTACGGGGCTGCCTAGAGGGGCCTCGGGAAAGGTAAACTTCCAGGCACTTTTGGCCCTGAGAGATCCAGCGCCCAGGGGAAGTACCAGGGGAAGGCCTCCGAAGGACGTTGCCCAAGCCCAGGCTTCGGCTGGAGCGCACGAAGGCTGGCATAAGCGTCCCGGAGGGTCTAGGGGAAATACCAACAGCGTCCAATTCTGGGACAAATCCTGAAACAGAGGTCTACATGCATTTCCAGACTGGCCAGTCAAAAGCATGCTTCTTAAACCACAACAGTTACATTTGGCCCAGGGCAAGTAAATTTGGCCACCAAGTATCTTGGGCCCACTTTCAGAAGTTAACCCCTAAGATCAAGTGTAGTATTTCTGCATTTAGTAAAACTGTACTTCCCCCACCCACAGCTTTTGTGTTAATAGAATCATTTCAGGAAATTCCCAACATGAAAGAGGCGCTAAAATAAGGGAATGTAAAGCTAGTATTTCACATGTGAAAAAGAGAGTTTGAGAAGTAATTTTAAAATAATACTAATTATATCAGGTTTTTTTTTAGTTTGTTCATTATTATCTCAAATATTTTGGCACAGATGCAGCATGGAATCTCTGTGATGTCTTACAGAAGGAACTGAATTTATTTGGGCTTTGGCATTTTAAGGTTTTTAAAATTAGAAAGAGAAAGACATTTTTTAAAAATTGTGCAAGTGTGATCAAATGTCAATGTGTAATAAATAAATACGGTTTCCATTTTACAATCTAGTATTGTGTTCAAAGGTTTAGACTTACTGTGGAGTTTTTTCAAGGTGGTGCCACATCACACGTATAAACAAGGTAAACACTCAACATGCATTCGGCTTTGGAATATCATGTCAAATGCATTTATGTATGTAAAAGACGTGGTGCAACGTTAGAGTTTAGTCTCATTTCATATGACTTTGCTTCCCTTTGTCTTCTGACTTGATATCCGCCTTATTAATTAATGGCTATTTTGTTAGGAATATCTATTAACATTGTTCAATTAAGAAAAGCCTCCTCCTTCACACTCTCTTAAGTATGTACCTTTTTGTGTTATACAGCCAATGACATATATTGCCTCAAATTCTCTGATGCATAAAATAGTGTCATAAATTTGGAAATTATATGATCATTTTTAGCCATAGAGCTATAATTCTGAAAACGACTATAAAATTCCAAGCTTGGGGCTGTTGTCTGTGAGATGCTCCCGACTGCTGCTCTGGACCGGTACCTGCAGCTTCCAGAGGACCGCCTCCCCGGGGCCACCTCCGCCTCATCCTTTCTGTTAACCTTCCTGGGCCAAGCCGCAGCCCCCGCCTGGCACCTGTTCTGTGCCTGGGTAATGATGCAAGGAGAACTCACATGTTTCTGATGCTCTTTCTGCGCTCCTCTCCTATTCTGCCCTTGTTGTATGGTTTCACACCCTTTCAAGGTTACACACCATTATGGTTCTAACACTCAGGGCAAGTTAACCCTCAAGTGATGTATTTGGTAACAAAAATCAGCTGATGTATTCTATTTTACCATGAGTTTTCTTCTGTTCACACATTAGGGAATGTCGCATGAAACCCTGTGAGCTAGGCTCAGTTTAGAAAAAAATACAAAACAAGGGGGGGTGTGTTATTTCATAGGTGGGTCAACATTCTCCTGACATATACTTCCCAAACTATGACTTTTGGACTAAGGAGATTTTCATTTGATCTCCACTCTTTGAGAATATCCCTTAGGACCGCCCTTCATCTAGAATCAAATCTCTAGCATTCTCCAAAACTCTTGAATTACGGAGTGCTGACAGGGGTACTAGAGAGACTCACTTCTCAGACACATGCAGAAGTAGTGGCACAGCCCACCCTGAAGAGCCCGTGGGAAGGGCTGAGAGCCCTGACCTCAGGTCCATTCAATGACCCTTTGTTTTTAAGAGTTGGGAAACTGCCATATTGATGTGGGAAGAGTGGGAGACAAAATAAAATCCTTCTGGAAAGGAATTTATTTTCTGCTTTTCATTTAAAGTGAAAACAATATTTTTGGTCAACTGCTAATTATCCACATCACTATTAATCTTAAAATACATAAAATATACGTAAATACATACAAATAACATATAATGTGTACACATCTACGGTACATGCATGTTTAAATCAGCATGATGTGTTCACCACCCACGTGAAGGACTGTTGTGTCCACTTACTCTCATTTTTTGGCTAAATTCAGTGGTAAGCTTTGTGGATGATTTAAAGTGAGCTCTAGAACAGCCCAAGGACGTTCCCAAACACGCACTCAGTGGTCCCATTAATGAAGCTGGGAGGCTTAGCCAAGCTTTCTGGATGGCTTTAAAGCTCCCTGGATTATCATCTTCGCTTAAATTATGGCACCAAGGCCCCTGGTTCAGCTGTCACTTATTTTGTCGAAATGGCATTTATGATACAAATTTATCCCACAGGTGTGTTTCAGGAGTAATATTTTAAAAAGCAAAATGCATTAATAAATCAGATTTTATTTTTTAACTGTGCAGTTGTGTCCATATGAACCATTCACAGCTACAGTTTAATATGGACTTGGCTTGAATGTGTTTTCTTCTGAAGAATCACTTAAAATGTATAAAATTCCATCTTTATATGAATACATGGTCAGATTTCTTTAAAAGCCTAACAACAAACTGTCATAATCAAGAGAAGCCTAATGACACATGACAACTAAACATAATTTCATTTCCTGGATGGGATCCTAGAACAGACAAAGGACTTTAGGTAAAATCTAAGAAAATTTGAATAAACTATAAACTTTGGTTAAGTATAATGTATCAATATTAGTTGGTTAATTGTTCCACATGTGCCCTACTAATGTAAGATGTTAATAATAGTGGAAGGGCCAGTGAAAGGTACATAGGAATTCGCTGTGCTATCTTTGTAATTTTTAGGTAAATCTTAAACTATTTGAGAAATGTTTAAAGAAAATGTTATTTGAAAACAATGCTTCACATCCAAGGTCAGTTTTCAGTATCTAAGAAGTAATGATCACTTGTGACAGGTTGGTCGCTGAAAGGTCGCTCCCTCTGCCCCCACACTGTGTGTGTTTTGTGATCTATCCTTCCCGCTCTTCTCATCAGGAGGAGGAGACTGTCTTTCTCCTGACCTTGTGACTCGCTCTCTATAGTAAGAAGTGATGGAGCGCCAGTTTGTGGTCTCAGTATGTGTGCTCCCGTTCTCTCTCTTAGACCTCTGTCCTCATCATTGTGGAGGACGAGAGGCCCTGTGCATGTGGGAGAGTCCGGCCAGCGTCAGCCAAGCCACCCAGCTGGCCTGCAGCTCAGCACACCTGACCGAGTGACCACTGAGGGGACATGCAGCCAGAGAGCCCCACCTGACCCGGAGTCCTATAAAAAGCGTAAATATACTTCAAGTGGCTAAGTTTTAGTGTGTTTTTACTGCAACGTTACATATATGCCACTAATATTGTACAAATAATGAACAAAATTAATTCTGCATCTACCTTATACATAATGAAAGACTTACACAAAAAAATATCTTCATGTGTTAACATGGCACACTTAAACTAAATGATCATTTTCCTATTGTAGCCTATTCTAGCTTTCTCCAATCAGTCTTTCATTGAAAATAAATGCATTTAAACTGGTAAGAATAGATACTACATTTGATTTTAGCCAAAAGGCCAAGAAAGGATGAACCCCAATAGTTGGCGTACTTAGATTAGCCAAGTACACACTTGTAGCCTCAGCTCAAGTGTATAGAACAAATTCAGTAATTTACTGACAGACTTCCTAACAACCTTCCTCCCTCTATATGTGGGGCATTTACACTTGCCGGGTGCCTGCTTGCAGCTTCCTGCTTGTATGTATTTCATAAATAAACTTACTATCTCCTTTACACTAACAAACAAACAAATAAACAAAACAAATAAACAAATAAATAAATACAGGCACTTATGAATAGGAAGAACTACCATCATTAAGATGTCCATGCTATCCAAAGCAATCTATAGATGCAATGCAAATTCTATCAAGATTCCACAGATGTTTTTCACAAAACTAGAACAAATATTTCAAAGGTTTATATGGAACCACAAAAGGGCCTGCATAGCAACAGTGATCATGAGAAAGAAGAACAACGTTGGAGAAATTATGCTAGGTAATGTCAAACTATAATATAAGCCATAGTAATCAAAACAGCATGTACTGGCATAAAAACAAACACATAAATGGAACAGAATAGAGAGCCAGAAATAAACCCACATCTTTATAGTCAATTAATATTTGACAGAGAAAGCAAGTACATATAATGGGCTAATAATGGTTTATTCATTAAATGGTGTTGAGGAAATCAGACATATATGTGCAGAAAAGTGAAACTAGACCATCTTCTTACAACACATACAAGATAAATTCAAAATGCATTAAAGACTTAAATATTAGACCCCAAAATATAAAAATCCTAGAAGAAAACATAAGTAGTAAAATCTTGAGCATTGCTTGTAGCAATATTTTATCTGATCCATCTCCCCAGGCAAGAAAAAAATATATAAAAAATAAAAAAAAATCAGACTATATCAAACTAAAAAATTTTTGCACAGCAAAGGAAACCATTGACAAAATCAAAAGACAAACTGCAGAATGGGACAAACTGTGGAAATATGGGAACATATTTGCTGATACATCTGATAAGAGGTTAATATCCAAAATTTATAAAGAACTCACAAAAGTCAACAGCAAAGAAACAAATGATACAATTAAAAAATAGGCAAAGGATCTGAGTAGATACTTCACCAAAGAGGATGTACAGTTGGCCAATAGACACATGAAAAGATACTCAATATCACTAATCAGCAGAGAAATGCAAATTAAAACCACAATGAGATACCACCTCACACTTTTCAAAATGGCTATCAACAATAAATCAACAAATAACAAGAGCTGGTGAGGATGTGGAGAAAGGGGAAACACTTTGCACTGTTGGTGGGAATGCAGACTGGTGCAAGCACTGTGGAAAGCTGTGTGGAGACACCTCAAAAAATTAAAAATGGATCTTCCTTTTGACTCAGAGATCTCACTGCTTGGAATTTATCTGAAAAAAACCCAAAACACTAATTCAAAAGAACATAAGCACCCCTATGTTCTTTGCAGTGTTATTTACCATTGCCAAGATATGGAAGCAGTCCAAGTGGATAAGAGTGGAAAAAACACTCAGGAAAAGAGTGGATAAAACAGGTATGGTACATTTACACAATAGAATACTACTTGTCTGTAAAAAAGAAGAAAATTTTAACCTTTGTGACAGCATGGATGGAGAACATTATGCTAAGTGAAATAAGCCAGCCAGAGAAAGACAAATACCATATGATCTCACTCATATGTGGAATCTAATGAACAAACGGAACTAGCAATCAAAATAGAGACAGACTCACAGATAGAGAGCAGGATGGCAGTTACAGGGGTGGGGGAGTTGGGGGCGGAGGGATTAAGCAAAAAGGGAAAAGGACTCATGGGCATGGACAACGGTACTGGGATTGTGGGAGTGGGTATGAGGGGGCGAACTGGTAATGGGAAAAAGACAATAAACATTAAAAAATAAATAAAAATATAAAAATATTCTAAATGTTTTTTTAAAAAGCCACACCAAATGCAATGGAGTTGAATTTCTTACAACAGGCTCTTCTACATTATAATTTCCTCTCTTAAGATTCGAGTTCATGCCAATACGCCAGGAAAGGGGATCACAAACCCTATGGTTATTAACGATCATCTATTTTGAGCCTCTTTTTTTGGACACAATTCTTCACAGTTAACAGAAAGAATTCTTTTGAGGCTGCTTCCCAATGACAAAAGTCTTCCTTATCAGGGTTTCACTGAAGGTTATAAATGTGAAAATAACACAGATGATCAAGTCCAAATCCTAGCTTGCCCTGAACTAACAGTGTGTGCTTTAGGTATATTATTATACTATCTCTATGAAGTTTTATGGTTCTCAGCTCTGCAATGAGGACTTTAAGAACTACTACCTCGTAAACAGTTTATGAAGATTAAATGACATGACATTTAAGGTTTAGCAAGTGGCATGGACCTTTACAACCACTCAGACAATTTTGTTACTCTTGATATTTCTCCATGTGTCAGAATTTAGAAAAATCTGGTAATGACCTGTGCTAATATTTTACTTTAACATGTTTTTGTTACAGAATTAATCCAAAAAATCGGCATGCTCTCTCATTTGGAAAATTCAATTTCTGCCGGCTGTCATAAAATCAGCTCAAGGATTGATAATCAGGGTACACAAAAGGCAACAAAGAAAAGACAATGCTAAAAGGAAATAAGGAATAAAGAGTTATCAAAGGTGGACGACATTTATAGAGCAATCACTGCTATATAATCCCCTAGGGTGTCCAACCTTTCGGCATCTCTGAACCACACTGGGAAAAGATGAGTTTTCTTGGGCTACATGTTAAATACACTGCAACATGTAATTACAAAAAATCTCACAATGTTTTACGTAAAATTATGATTTTGTGTTGGGCAGCATCCACAGCCCTCCTGGGCTGCGTGCGGCCCGCAGGCTGCAGGTTGGACTCCCCTGAATCTCTCCAGCACCTTTGTAAGGTGGACATGATTAATACTTTTTTTAAAGTTGAGAAAAACATGATTAAGAAAGTTTCAATAACTTGCTCAGGGGCCAAAGCTAAGGGGGTGGAGGAGCGAGAATGCAAACCCAACAGAGCTGGCCAGAGCCAAGGGTGCCCCTAGCACCTTGCCGCGGTAACTGTATGCCCCCTGGAGTCTTCCATACAAGCCTGATGCATGCAGTGCACATACCAGGCCTTGAATAACACCCTGGATTTTGTTACTATGCCAACGAGAACACGCCCTTACCCTTCACAACTGCCTTCAAATAACACACTTATTTCACTCAGATATATCATGATGGTCCAAGCTGGAGTGATTTTCTTATAGTTAAATGTGTTCGTTAACCAGATCAACCAGACATTCAGGATGCTGATGCTGCTCCCCACCTCCCGAGTTTTAGCTGTTCCCTGAATCCTACACTTGTAGGATTACATAAAGCAGCTCTTTCACATCCCTTTTTGATACTGGATTTTTAAAAAAAAAGTTAGTGAAAGTTTACTAAGAATATTTTAACATTCTTTTTGTCAGGCCGGGGATAAGATTGTTAACATGTTTTGGAGATTCGACTCCAATAGTCAAAGCACATAGTTTGAAAACAAGCCTAGGGATTTTGTAACAAAGTTTCCTAATGTGCTCGTGCTCTATTTTTATTATTAAAAGGCCAAAGATTTATATGATCTGAAGAGAAACCAGAGTATCTCTATTTTTATTATTGATAACACAAGCTTAATAAATCACAGGGTGTCTTGAACCACCTATTCTCAACTTCCTTCCCCCCGAGGAAGGGAGAGAAGACCTCCTTGCACAACCATTTCAGATGTGAATGTAGACATCAATGAGCAGTGCATCTGCTTCACCCGTTAGGGAGGTTCTCTATCAGGCCTACGAGTAGGATCTCTATCAGTTTCATTAAGTCCTGAAAGGTGAATGAGTCTCTCAATGCCAAACATGAAGGGAATAGAATTCCACAGGTGCGACAGGGAATGTTGATACAGTCTTGGAGCAGAAACTCCTAGTAGAGTTCCTACCTGTGCAATTGGCACTGGTGTTTTTCTTTAGAACAAACTTAGGAGCCAAAAGTTAGATTTTTTTTCCCTTTACATTTTCTTTATAATAGGATGGAAGTGGTTATTAGCAAATTTTGTAGAATATGAGTGTATGCAGGTGCAGAACAAGTCTCCCCAATGTGCTACGCTGACATGCTGATTATTTCAAGCTGAAAATAAGTCTCACGAGGCTCAGGAAGAAACACTGGCCCTCCCCTTTACTGCCTAAAAGAATTTAAGATAGAGGACCTGCTCCATCCAGGAAGGGAAACATCACGGACTATTGTTTAATCCGAGCTAGGTGTGATAGCAAAGTCCATTTGATCAACCTCCTCCCTGTGTCCCTGTTTCAAGATGACCCAGCAAACATTTGCTTACTAAGAAGCATCAGCTCTTTTCATCTACTTGTAAGTTTGCCTGACTTCCCTTTGAAATCTCAGACCCCTGCTTCCGACTTTTTAATCCAGAATGACAGAGCTACCTCACTTTGCCTTACTCTCTTTGGAAACTTCATGCTTATGTGAATTCCCCCTAAGCATGTGTTAAAATTTGATATTTTCCTGTCAATCTGCTGTATGTACTTTGAATTATTCAACCAGACAGAAGAATTAAGGGGTGGGGAGAAAGCTACCCCATCCCCTACAAATGTGTGGCTGTGTAAATATGCATGTATGTTTAATTACAAAATTATCTTATGGCTAAAGAAGCTTTAATGACCTAATAAGGATGGGGAATAGTACAAAATTCTTCTTAGGAATAGAAATCTGACTAAAGTAGATACTTTATTCTTTAAACACTTCTATAAGATTTTGGCCTAAAAGCCTTAGAAAATCCCTGGAAAATAATTGCCAAAATAGAATAAAGTACATAGAATGAGTTTAGAAATATTTCCATGTCTTTTTTTTGATATTTCATTTCTCTATGTTTTAATGGATCTATATGGTTAAAAGAAAAGCAGAATTCAAAATACTTTTGCCTTGATTCATGTTTTACTATTTAGAATAGTAAAATTTTCATCCCAATTCCTAAATAAATGGTAGCAAACTTCAAATATAAATTTGGAAACTATTATTACAATTCACATAACATTCCAGCATCATTGACATAATAAGCATATTTACATAAGAAAGTTCAGAACTAATCAGATCCACCAAAAATAAAGTCATATTTAGTTTCTCTTTATCAATAAAGTGGCCATATCACTTCTTAATAAATGCAAACTATCTATTGATTGTTACTTCTGTATTTATTCTTTAACAATGAGAACCATTGACTCCAGATTCTAGGTCTCGAAGAAAGCTTGGGGAGAAGGCTGCTTCTTTAGCTTATTGTCATGTAGGCTGCTGAAGCTTACTCCTTGGGGGCCCCTGGAGGTGCTACACAGAGTTTACCGTACACAGTCAGTGTGCAATGACCATCACCTGCTTAGATGCTTCATTTTGCTTTCAATTTAACCTTTATTGTATTTTTTGATTACCATTTAGTCCCCTTAGACCCCCTCCCCCAGCGATCACCACACTGTTATCCATGACCATGAGTCCTTTTCCCTTTTTTCTCAATCCCTCCACCCCTAACCTCCCCCCACCAGCTGTCACCTGCTCTCCATCTATGAGTCTGTCCCCATTTTCCTTGTTAGTTCAGTTTGTTCATTCGATTCCACATAGGAGTGAAAACCTGCTTAGATGCTTCTTAAATAGAAAGGAAGATATGGTGGAACATAATCAACAAAACAAACAAATTAGTAAGATAGAACCAAAAACACTGACATAAAGAACAAACTGACAGGAACCAGAGGGGAAGGGCGGGGAGGAAGAAGGGGAAGGGTCATCGAGGAACGTGTACAAAGGACTCATGGACAAACGAAAGCGGGTTAGGATTGAAGGTGGGATGTGGGGGTCAGTGGGGCAGGGGACAGCAGTGGGGGGAAATGGAGACAACTGTACTTGAACAACAATGAAAACAGAAAAAAAAAGTAAAAAATAAAATATAATGTAACAACTAAAAAAAGAAAAAGGAAGGAAGATAGGGTTCCCCCCCATAAAAGTAGAATATATTGATTTCACACTCACCCTTCACTATTAGTCATTTGATTAACAAGATAACATTTTTTTGCATAAAAATATTTGTAGCTTCCTTGGTTGGATAAATTTTTCTATCTTCTGCTCTTTCCATATTTTTGGAACATTTGGATCTGCACAGTATCAAAGAAAAGCTCTCTTTTAATAAAACTTAAGCTTTGAGAAAAACATTTTATGGTGATTCAAATCATATAATGTTCAGCCTGATATATTTTATTTTATTTCCATAGTTATATGACGTGAGGATATCTAAACAACATTTTATTGAATATATTTTCCCTATTTTTCTTATGTAATAACTAATTTTTTATTATAAAACAAGTTTGCAAATGGCAATACCACTAAGCACCTAGTGATTAAAGATGATTACCAGTTGAAATAATTATGAGTATTTGGAAGACAAAGGGAAAAAAGTGAAGCCATATGCCAGAAACAGATATATCCACTTGTCACCGTGAATTCCATGGGTTTGAGCTGAATTTATTAGTTCCAAGAAGAAAAGGCAAATCTCCAATTTTTTTTTATTGAAACTGAGCTACATTTAAGCCAATTATTAGTTAAGGACCAGGTCCCCAGATACAACTATTTATAGGGTATGAAGCAATTATGAGAAATATTAGGATTTATAGAAAGTGTCCATGTTCCATGAAATAGCACTCCCTTAAATAACTCAGGGAGGTCAGGCATATAATTCCCTTCACATATGGTGCATTTTTCCTGTGTTGAAATTTTAGTGCCCCAGATACAAGTATGGAGTTAGCTTGCATTAACATGGCTCCTTAAATATTATTGCTCAACATTACCATATGATAAAAACTAATCTCCCTTTTTACTGAGCATATGGGCATTATTCTGTGGAAAGCAGCTGTGACTAATTCTGTCATATCTAAGAGTAACTCCCACCTGTCAAATGTCTTTGTATCCATTTATTCCTCCATAATTAGAACATTCTATTGGTTGATATATATTTTGCTGCTACTTAAAGCAAGCCATAGTTCTGCCTTTATAAAACCTAGATTTTTAAAATTACAGCTTTAGAGTGTTATTATTGTAATAATTTTGCACCCTAGATGCTTTTTCACGAAAAAATAATTACTACTTTTTTATACAGATATGAATGTATGTGTGTGCAGGCATGTATGTTCATATTTTTAAGTTGGCATACAAACACGTTATTTAAAAATTGCTTTAACTCATCTGGTACCATTCCCATTGCTATTCATACTCCAGAAGCAGCTTTATGAAGAAGACAGAACAATAATTAATGTCCAGTGGGTACGGTTTATACGCTCTTTTGTGTGTCAGTATTAATAGATGGGGTGTTTTTTGTAGAAACTTCATCAGTAGCTATGAAAGAGTGCAAACACATATTCAGTGTTGAAGGAAATCAGTAAGATGTTGTTTTATTGTTAGTACTGTCACAGAGCAAAACCATCTGTCCTTGATGGTGAGCCATCAAAACATAGTGTATTCCTTCTAGCCATCTCTTTAGAATTCATAATGATAAACCATAAAGAAACTAAAAAAAAAAAAAGAAAAGGAAAGAAGGCATTCAGACTCTTCCTGTAGTCCATCATGGTGAAGCTACGGAAGGGTACCTCCCTGGGTGGAGAAGATAATTGAGGCCAATCAATTATTCTGCTGTGAGCTGAGCCAATCACCAGCTCATTTTGCAGCAGGACATACAGGACTGGCTGAAGACTCACCACTTTTGGCAAAGCAGATGCCACAATCTGGAAAGGAAACAAAGGTCTCTACTTAAAAGGAAACAGAGAGAGATGAGTGATCTGAGGCCTAAAGTTCAAAGCAATATCCTTGGATGGTTCTCTAAGGAAAATTAGGCAATGTCTGAATAAAATAACTCATTTATTTCTTTCTCTTTTGTTGGTGATTGTCACACATCAATGTGTTTAAGTATCGTTATAAGCAGTTTATTAAACTGGCAGACTCTGATATTTCATTAAGTCCTGAAGAGTTCTCATACTTGCATCTTAACTGACTCTGTTGTAAGTGCAGACAAACCACACTTTGAGAAGAATTTCTGCCCCTTTCTATCCTCCTTCCTTCTTAGAAAATCACTTCTTTGCTATTGCACAGGGGAAATCGAAGCCATGAGAGTCAAACTTCCTTCTATATAAATGTTTGTATCTCAGCCATCTATTCTCCCTGACTCTTGGTCTTAATGAGGGCACAGCACCCTTTGGCCTACCCTCTTTCCTCTTTCCTCTAATTTTCACAGGGCCATGACATGTCTTCATGACTGCCCCATTTGTCTTTATGACTGCTCCATTTTTCTCTAGTATGTACGGTTTTTCCATCAGTCTTTCAACATCCACATCCTCCACCTTAACATGCTGTGTCTTGATTCTCCTTGTAGCCCTAAACTACCTCTTCTCCCACTTTTCTTTTCATTTGTCCCTTTCTAAAACATTTGTCTATACTCATTGCATCTACTTCTTTGCCATCATCCATTCCTTATCCTTCTCTATCTGGCTTATGTTAATATATCTTTTCTGAGGCTCTGCTCATGAATAGTGTCTGCTAGCTCAATGTTAATGCTCCATTGGAAACTTTTCAGATCCAGCTTATTGAATATCTTTTTTATCCCCCCTGTTTTCTTGAAATACTATCTTCCCTTGGCCTTGCATTTTTTGAAAATAGTTTTGCTCCTGTCCTTTTCAGGGCAGGAATCTTTCTTTCTGAATCCCTTATGCCAGCTCATTTTTCTGTTATGCAATTATTCAATGTTGGATATCCCCTTATGCTTTTCTCTTTCCTCATTTTAAACATATTTTATGTGGTCCCATTCTTTTACATAAATATCACGTGTATGCCAGCAAGTCCCAAATGAACATCCATCAGCCGGACTTATTTTCTTAGCTCTGGGCCTAGATGTCCAGATACCTACTTTGCAATCCATCCACAAATATCTCACAGACACTTGATACTTCATACATATAAACTAGACTCATGATCTCTTCCTTGCTACATAATCATATTTACTGTTTCATTTTTCATTATAATATTGGCAGGTATCCACTGTTCAGGCCAGAATTTTAGGAATCATCCTTTACTTCTCTATTCATATCATGCTCCAAGTGCTGTTACTCTACAGCGTAGAAATCTTTGTAATTCCCTAGTTTGTCTCTGTTCTCATTCATGCTGTCCTCAATCTAGGCCAAGTTCATTTGTTTCTGGGGATATTGCAGTGATATCTTCGTAACTGTTTACCTTATATCCATTCTTGTCACCTTTCAACTTATTCTCTATATTATTGGCCAATGATCTTACAAACATGGAATTTGCTTGCATCACTCTCTTGCTTTAAAAAAGAATGTCATGAACCCAAGTGTGGCGAGACTCAGACTGACACAGGAATGTGTTGAAATCATTGAAATGGGGAACGTGTGCTACTCTCTCTAAAGGAGCAACCATTACTTGGCTCTGGGTGACTGTTCCACATGGAAACAGAGGTTCATGTTCCGTAGACATGTGATTTTTACCAAAGAAAGTTGTACATATTTAGCCTTTTAAAAGAATAACATTCATTTCTTTAACACCTGCATCCCCCAATGAAATCTAAGTGCTCAGGAAGGCTAAGCATCCAGCTAGTTCTTCCACTGCCCTAGCACATAGCAAGTGCTCAGAAAATGTTTTTTAAATAAATAAATGCATGACTTAAAACATGAGAAAAATGGGAGAAAGTGAATCATTCTTCTTACAAATGGCAAGGGAAAAAAGAGGGCTCGGAATACTGAGTATCAGGTTAGTCTTGAAAAGGCTATCCCAGTTGCACACTTTCAGGAAGAGTATCTGAGGCTAAAAAAGAGCATGTGTGAATTAAACAGTTGTGTGAAATCATGGGTCATGACACTTGTTAAAAGAATGCCAAGTCCTTTGGCACTTCTATGGTGTGGTCCAGAGGGATCGCTGTGGATTGTGACAATGAAACTGCTGAGTGCTCTGGTGAAGAATTAGATCATGGAGAACACTCTCCCCTGCATCTGTACTTCATCTGATGGGAGTTCAAAGCCAACGCTGTATGTTTTAGAAAAATAATTCTAGAAATACTATAGAGATTGAATTCTAGAAGATACATGTTGAAAGAAGGAACACCAGTGAAGTACCTATTGCAGGAACATAGGTAGAAGATGATAAAGCTGTACATCGAACGAACAGCACAGAGTCAGTGGAAATGGATTTAAAAGACAACAGAGTATAAAATCAACAACTCTATCTACCTCCTTGGCACAAGTAGTTATTTGTTGTTCCTAAATAAATACCCCAGTCTGTTTCCTCTATGTATCGGTCTCAGAACCAACAGCAATTGTCTCACCTGGGAGCGTATTAGAAATGCAGAGTCTTCATTTCCATCTAGACCTTGCGAACTAAAATCTGCGTATAACCAGATCCTCGGGGGAATCAAGAACACACTAGAGTTTGACAAGCCCTACTTAATATCCAGCTCAAACCTCATTTCATTCAAAAACAGCTTTCTGGATTTTCCAGTCTCTCCGATCTATAAAAATAAATAGAGCTTGTTTCTATTTACAACTTTTATAAGTTTTTTTATATTAGTCCACTGTGTGTCATGGTTATCTATATAAGCATCTTTTGCTTCTCCCTAAATTGTCAGCTCTAGGAGTCAGGAGGCGGGGGCAAATCCTCAGTACAGCTGGGCCCTTAGCTCCTACGCAGAACTTAGCTTACTGTAGATTTTCCCAAGAGATGGTGATAGCAACTTCTCTTGCTTCCACTGTGGCTAAGCTGTGTTCCCTGTATTAGGATAACATACCTTGTTGATTGAAGAACTCTCCTTGTCCCTTTCATAATAATAATCACTTGTCTCCAGTAAAGCATTATCCATAATTAAATGGTGTCAAATTCCTGCATTTATACTTGTTAGTGTTAAACATGCAACATCTATTCATTAAAAATAAACCAAACCAAACCAAACCAAAACAAAACAAAGAATCTTGATGGCCTAATAATGGACTTCTTAGCATTAGCCTCCTAAATGTAACATTTTGCTGAATTTACCAATATTAATTTGAAAATGATTTTCGGAGCTTATCATTGAAAGCAATAAAAAGATTTTTTATCATAGAATTACTGAATTTCCTGTGATCTATCTTATTATCTAGCACTTATGTATTTACAAAACAATGCCCTTCTTAATTTTGCCTGTTCATTTTATACTTAGAATTTTAAGAAAAAAATTCTAGGTTAGACTATTTGTGTGTAAGTCTACAAAAGTTTTCCTTTTTTGGATGTCAAATTGAGTTAATGTTTTTGAAGAAAAATGGGTTACACAGAACATTGTTCTCTCTTAAGCAGCAGAGTGTACATGATTGGTTTGGACTGTGCTGTAGATAAAGGAAACACTCTTTCTAAAATAACATGCATTTAACAGCTGGAGAAGAAGTAGTGAAGCGTTAAACTGTCCATTATGCCTAAAGAACAACTTGGCTAAAATCCTTCCTTCCCATTAAAAGCACTGAGTGCTCATTTGGATTTACGTAACTGTGCTTAGGGTATCTGCTAAACCCATTTATCGTTTCTTCATTTATAATTCAGGCTAAATAATTAATTCATATCAATTTAAGGCAGCTCTTTTAAAAAAAGGGCATTTTTAGTTTCAATGAAAAGTGGTATTAATAATATTTTAGAAACTAAAAATAATAAGACTTTCTGAAAGAAAACATCAGGCATTTTACCTGTTTGTAAGGTGAGTTTTTAGTTTAAAATTATTCTCCTGGCTTTGTTGTGAGGTTTTGATGTTTCTAATAAAATTCATACACAACTTCGGGTGACATTTGAAGTAGAAGAGAAGGTGGAGAGCGAGAAGGAGGCAGCATACAGTCTTGGGAGTTTGAGTGCCAGGTCCTGGAAGGGAAATGGAGCTCTATGGCCATCCCATCTGACTCAAGGGCCCCAAAGCCAAGGCCAAGGCTCCCATGCGCTTAGCTGACTGAGTGCCACAGTCTGTTTAGAAAACGTTTAAAAGTTTTCTTTTTTCCCCTCCCACTTTTTTATTTTTTGCTGGGTTTATATATAGAGAGGGAAGAAATCAGTATTTTTTGAATGTCTGGTGTGTCAGACATTTTGAAAGCCTTGTAATAACCTTGACTTGTAATTCTCAGAATAAGTGAGATCTAGTGAAATAAAGAAACGTGCTGAGAGAGTGAAACTAATCTGCTCTAAATCTTGGTGATAGTTTCAGAGTAGGACCGAAACTCCCATCTAGCCTATAAATTAAAGATTCGCTATGAGATTCACCCTTTTCAAGACTATGCATCCTTTCTGTTGATAAATCACTTGTCCCTATTGTTGCACATTTTTTCCCATCCTTTTTATTTTCTATGTATCTCCTCTAATTCTCCCCACCCCTAGCTTTTCTTTCCCTTTTACTTGCTTTAGATTCCCTAAATTTCTGGCATCTGGAATGTGGAAAACTAGGGGCTATTATTTATTTGTTGTTGTTTCTGCTTCATTCTCTGTTGCCTCTAATTTTGACACTCCAATTATATGTATGTTAGACATTTTCAGCATATATTTTGCATTCTGTTTCATTTCTTCCCAATTTATTTTTCAGCATGTGCTTCTGTTTATGTTGAGATGGCTTTTAGTTCAAAACTCATGTATAAGTACTAAATATAATTACTTAAACAATTCATTGAGTGTTTAATTTTAGATATTCCATTCTTAGTTCTAGAATGTTTATTTGAATTTTTAATTGATTAGAAATTTGGTCAAAATTATTCATTTTTCCTCGATTTTGTTCATTGTTTTTTTTCTAAATTTTCTAGGACAGATTATTTTCATAGTTATTGTCCCTATTTTTGTATGTAAGCAAAATTCATGTTTTATTATTCTATTAAATGGCTTCTCCATTCCAATGGATTGCAATATTTTAGTTGTATTTTGAGTTTTATTTTGCTTGGTAGTTTTAATATAATGCCATATATTGTGTATATAAGAAAAATTAGTCACTGGATTGTTCTCTTCTTCCACGGAAGGTTGACCCTGAATTCTGGTTGGCGGCCTGAGTGGGAACCCGTCTTCTGAATCCAGTCGAGAACTTAGCTTAGTCAAGAACTGTTTGCAGTTTCGGTAAAGCTCATTCTGATTCTATTTCAAGCTTGTTTTAAAGATTTAGATATCAGGTCCCAACTGAGTTTTTGGAGTTTTTATTAAAACTCTTTCTCCTTGGACTGATCTGAACTCCAATTTTGGCTTCTTGGTACCACAGGACTACCCAAAATTCACTCTGAATTTAAGGGGCTTTTGGCTTACCTTCTTCACTTTTTGCTCCATACAACTTAACGATTTGGCAAATGTCTCAGGATGACAACCCTTCAACTATCTCAGCCATTTTTCTCTATCTCCCCCCCGACCCCACCATACATAATGTAGGGACATCAATCCTGACTGCCTTGGCAGCTCTCAATCCCAAAGTTGCCTTTCCAGACCTATGTTATTACTTAAAGCTCCTCTGGTTTCTTAGGCTTGGTCTTTGGATAATTTCTCCTTCTTTCTCCTGGTAAGAAAAGTCACTGAAGCCCTGAGAGGAGAAACAAATTGCAGATGTGGGCAAATAAAATGTTGACTGGCTTCTCTATATTTCTCAAGGATCTTGACCACCCAAGTCCTAGTTACCTAAGCAACTCTCTAGGGCATTTGTAAATAAAAATAAATATGTATAAATAAAGATATAAAATTTTATCAAGTTTGCTAGACCTTATGTGCTTTAAGTTAACCCATGATCAAAATCATGAGAGTAAATAAATGTAAAAATATTTCAGCAATTTTTGCATATTTTACTTAAGTAAACACAGGCATATGAAGGTAGGAGAGTTTATTGTAAGTATACATTTCTAAGAATCATTTTTGAAAACTGTCAATCACTATAGTTTGAATGGCATAAGTTTATCAATGAAGGGATCTGGAAACATAATTGATTTCAAACTTCAAAAGGTGTGAACATGATGGACTTGAATGTTTTTCATCACTAATACTGTGCAAATCAAATATAGTATGAAACACGATAAACAGACTTGAGCAGTTTTGTAATCTCAATGTCTCGAGTCATAAGACATGTATTTTTCAAATATGACTTTTACGTTGATGAAAAATTTCATAATAACAGTCTTCAGTGTATAGCTGAGAAAATGAGTAATAGAAAGTACCCTCTGAAATTTCATTCATGTGTGTTTATCTTAATTTTTCAGTGAGAATTTTTAATAAATAGTATCAAGTTTAGCTTTTGTCAGTATTTCTTAGAGGTCTATTTAGGGTAAATCATAAAGGCCTTTGTTTCTTCCAAGTAAACATATCTGTGTCATAGAGTTAAATGATCATTTTTTACATATGGAAATATGGTGAAAATAGAAACGTTTTCCCAATATCAGAAGTACAGGAAATATTATTTTCCACATTTCTCAAGCAAAGTTGAGGGAAGCAGTTAAGTGTAGATGAAAATGTCGAAATTCAGAATATTATAGTTGGATGACCTTAGTTTTAATTTTATTCTACTTTTACTGTGTATTGGTGCTTAAAAAATTAATTTCACTATATATCAGTGTATATAAAATGATGATAATGTTATTTAGCTTATAGAGTTTCTGTGAAGATTAGAGGCAGTTAAGTGAAGCATTTTGAGTAAATTCGGTACACTCAGGCTGTGCTCAGTGCTCAGTGAAGTACTTGTAGACATTTTTCACCATATAGTAAAAATTACTAGCACTGGTAAAGAGGAAAGCTATAGAATGGCCCAGATGATTTAAATAATGTTTTCTGATATTTATGAACTTTGTATATATTGCCTAATAAAAAGATAAAGGTAGCACAATCAAAGATGGTATAATACATACCTTTAAGTTTAAGCACTTTTTGAAAAATTAACCATATAAATCCAAATACATGATCACATGCTTTGTTGAAAGAGACACAACATAAATTTTTAAATAATGGAAGTATTCTCAAGGAGAGGAAGCTAAATGCAAAGACTGGAAGTTCATTTGACTTTTGCTGATAGGCACAAATATTTTGCAAGATTGAAAAAATAAACTTTGAATGTCAATATATTCCCAGAATATGATATTATTAGAAGATATATAATAAAATTATTTAATACTTCTATATGTCTTCTTCAAAATTATATAAAATTTTATCAAGGCATAATTGTTTATCAAAAATTTTTGGCTTGAAACACTGCTACCAAATTCCAAAAATCCAATAACACTTGGAATTTGGTACTCTGCTTAGAGTTTACAATAGTATATGTTTTAAGGAAAGTAATATTTTAACAAATAATTTTTTCTGTCAATTAGATGTTATTTCAAATAAAAAATGTAGTATAACATAAAAGAAACTAAATTAACATAAACAAGTAATCAAGTGCATACAATTTTAAATGATTAAAATCTTTACAGTGTATCAAGTGCTTAATGTTTCATTTGGAAATTTTCAGTAAAGTTTAATAGTACTACCTAGGGAATAAAGTGTTCAGACCTTATTTAATTTAATGCCTCCTGAAAGGGAGTTTGAAACACACATACAGTAAAAATCATATGAAAGAAGCATATAGTAGTTTTATGACACACTACTGCATGCCTTTTGAAATTATATAGCAATTTTCCATTTTAAACAGCTTTAAAGAGTAAATTTGTTAAGCTAAAAATGGTAGTATCGCATTAGTCAAGGGAGAATATGTATGTTTATGGGTAACTAAATTAATGTAAAAAAATGAAAGTATTGGCCTCAACTTTGTAAAGTAAATTAGGGAAATTCATAGCTTAGACAATTATTCACTTTCAACACACTGTATTCATTTCTTTTGTTGTAAGCCATTACTTCATAATTTATTTTTACTTGTTCTTAATAATTACTTTTACATAAGATATATACAATAAAATATTAAAATTACTTATCTTTTTACATTTTAGGCTCTACAAATTATCTGAGTTTTGAGCTACATAATTAGATTTTGATGCATTTTATTGGTATTTGGTTTAGCTTTTGTTGTTGTTTTCATTTTAATATATTAAATGAAGCAACTTGCTTTTCTAAGTTCTGCTTTGAGTTTATAGAGCTCATAGCTATGATGTGAGTAATTCAAAAATTTTCCACCTTACACATTCTTTTCACTGAAATAAATGTCTTTCTTTAAGTCTCCAACCAGAGGAAAAATTAGGTAATTGCAGAAGTTTTCTTTTGTTTATAGTGGGGGAAGTATGTGAGCAAAATAAATTACTTTTGTCATATCTTTCTTTCTATCTTGAAATCATGTCCTCTTATTTTAATACTTCTTTCATTGAAAATTTTTAGAACTCACACAGGGATAATTTTGTTTTTGTTTCGGTTTTTTAATGATTCCCAACTTCTGGGGGAAATTCTAATTCTTAATAGAATTTTCCTTATGACATGGGCTTTACAATAGAGTGAATATCTTCTCAATGTCTTCTCTGCCTTCATAATAAAATATTCTGACCTGAAAGGTGCTGAGAGATAATTTACTCCTAATACTTTTACTAAAACTAATAGCTGTTAAGCAAAGATGACGATCAAGTTTACAGAGCAAATGAGTGACAGCAACAGAGAGAGAAAAAGGATGAAAATGGAGTGCCGTCTATTTTTTGGGCCCCAGGCTAGTTAACACCTTACAGGTATTACCTTTCATAAATCTACTATTACTCAGGGACAGAAAAATGACTATGAAAAGTGTATCTTGTTTTCTTGGTGTGAAATGTATAAATGTCTTCCTTGGGAAGACAGGTAGACATTAAACTTCAGTGCAAATAACTAATTGCCTACAGCATCCATCTTAATATTTCTACATTTATTAGTGGCCAATGGAGCAATGTCACTATGGTATAAATAGCAAAGAAAGCTTCCTAGATCAATCTGCAAAGGAAACTTTATTTGTCACAGAGTTCCATATTCTGTTAACCTTCAAAGACCAATGCAATGATCCAGCCTCATTTTATGCCTTGCTCTGGTGAGTCCTGCCTTTCCCTAGGTCCTCCTCCATCCGTGTGTCTGTAGACCTCCCGTTGATGGCTTCCAGATGCCACACATCTCTCTGCCCGTTTGGCTAGCTCTTTGGCTCCAGACTACTGCTCCTCTCTGGTCTAGTTCATTACTTTTGGTCTGGAGACCAGGATTCTTAGGGTGTCTCAGTTCCTTCCACTGTACTATTTCATCCAAACTGTAGATACAGCCCTTCAGTTTCTCATAGTTAAAACGGCGATCAGAGATTAGTAAGACTATTGCAACAGAGAGAATGTTAAATTGGTTGCTGAGCATACACTGCTCCCTCGCAGCTGAAGGGCATCTCTACAATACAGAGGAGGGCTGCCGGGCAAAACACATGCCATCCAGTTCAATGTGAATTTCAGAAAATAACAAAAAAAATTATTATAAAAATTTTATTATAAAATACCTGGACATACTTATACTAAAGCCTAGATGTAATTATACCAAACACTGGGACATACTTAAAAAAAGTGTTGTTTATCCGAAATTTCAATTGAAATGTATTTTTATTTGCTTAGTCTGGCAACCCTGGTTTCAGGTGCCAAGTTTCTTTCACCACCAGCCAGCCTTCTAATTTCTCAAACACCTCTTTTTTGTTCTTAGATCTATCAGTTAAACATCAAGAATTTTTTAAAGCCCATTTAAAATACGTAACTTGGGTTTTTCTTAAAAAACTAGCATGAGAAACCTTAGATTTTGGTTCCCATTCCATTTATAGGATTTGGACATGAGAATAATTCCTGATCTTTCTGAAACTGAAGGTTTATGTCCTCCCCAAATTCATATGCTAAATTCTAACCCCCCAATGCTATGTGGAGCCTTTGGAAGGTGATCAGTCATTAAGGAGGAGCCCTCATGAATAGGATTAGTGCTGTGGTCAAAGAGGCCCTTTGGTCCTTATTCCCTGTAAGGACACAATGAGAAGAGGGCTGTGAAGCAGAACTTGGGCTCTGACCAGATATCAAATCTTCCAGCGCCTTGATCTTGGACTTTCTAGCCTCCAGATCTATGAGAAATAAATGTTTTGTTTAACACAGCTTACCTACCATGTTGTGTTTTGGGAGCCCCAAATGACTCAGACATCCATCGTAAGGATCAGCCCAAACCATAAGCCCTGACTTGCACAGTGTCTATCAGAATTCGGTGAGGTAACAAAGGAGAAGGTATTTAGAGAACAAGAATTCTGACCCAGCTGTAAAGAAACATGTATGTTTCATATTGTCTTTTAGGTTATTTGCATTGCTTGATATCATGGGAATATAGCAGAGACAATCTGTAAATCACAGTCAGATGGTGGAGTAGAAACCAACAAAGAGGGCAGAGTATTTAGTTTTGGGTCCCCTTTCCCTGGATGCCATCTTGTGTCTATCAGCTGGACCATGTGGGGTGTCTCTTCTGAGTCAAATCTTGAATTTTCCTGATCGAAGCCCTCCAATTCTGCCCTGATGTGTTTCTGACTTGCACTACAAAGCTCACGTTTGGTTGAAATTGGGAGTGTTATATTTTCATCTCACTAGTCCTTAATCTCAGTGTTCGGTGTGAACTGACCTTAATTACTGTGATTAGTTTCATGGTGGTTTGGTGTCTATTTCCAGGTGTGCACACGTGTGCTCTCTTTTAATCTAGACTGTTTCCAGAATTTGAAGTTCCTATTCTCCGTGGTGTTGAAAAAAGGACCCTGTCTCCTCTCACTGATATTTAGAAAGGTCTGTCCAAAATCACTTCTCCAAATTTTGCTTTCTCCCAATATTTTGAATGTTTTTCTTTTCAACCTTTCTGTTGGGTTGGTATACTCCTGGAGCCAACTAACTGCTGTCAGGTGTTAATTAGATGTTATGTAAAGTCTATGAGGGCTGCCCTCGCAAGGCAGAATTTCACCTTTGACGGTGAGAGGTAGGGGTGGGGGGAACTGCTGGAAGGAAAATGGGGATAACTGTACTTGAACAACAATATAAATAAATAAATAAATAAATAAATAAATAAATAAATAAATAAATAAAGGCAGAATTTATAAACTCCATGTAAATATAAGGTTTGAGTTGATACCTTATCACTTCTACTGTGCCTTTTCTATTTTCATGGTTGCCATGTGATATGCTTTCAGAATCCAAGAGTCTTGTTAGCTTTTATTCCAAAACTAACTATTCACTTGGGTCTAGAAATGGGTTTTCCTCTGTTGTGGTTGTGGGTGAGGGGCTGAGTAAAGCATTTGATTAAGTGCTGCTATCGGGACATACCCAAGATATATAGCAGTTTCCAGGTTTTCTCCTTTTATTGGGAAGGCAGTACCCTTCAACACTTATCCTACGTATTTATCTAAAGATAAATTTACTTTCTGTTTATAACACTGAATGCTAACAAAATTCTTTGAATAATTTCATTGTGTGCCTTATTATCTATGAAGATATTTCTTCTGTGTTGTTGCTTAAGATGCATAAACTTCCCAAATGGAGCTGTTTATTAGGAAACCAGTTCAAACACTCAAGTACAGCGAGAAATGTTACTTCTTTGGCAAGGCTGCCTCCCTGTTGCTGAATGTTTGGCGCACACATTTTGCTATCGAATCCTATCATTCTCCCATGTTAAAAAATTCCTCAGACATCAAATAAAATGTTTTGGCAAACTTCACTAATGTATTCTGTGAAAATCAAATCAGTTCCCACCATCAATTATTTGAACGGTCACATAATGTTTTCATTAATATTTTAAAGTATTGTTTTTGTTAAGGAAAAGGAGGAGGAAGGCCATATTTTCCAGATTGAAGTAAATACATAGAATTTCACTGTATATAATTTAGAGTCATTCCAACCCAATCTGGTGTTTCTTATATAACATTTGACTTTATAGCAATAGAATTTTCTATGTATTTTTCTATCCCGAATTTTAAAAATAATACGTTCCAATTTTCAAATCATTCTTCTTTGGGATAATTAGAAAAAGCAGTGAGAAATATTGCCAAATAAAATAGAGAATGTTTAGTTAAATTTAAGTTTCAAATAAATGTTTTCTTTTAATATAATTAAGTCCTATATAATATTTGGTACATACTTATACTGAAAACAAATCAGTTTATCTGAAGTTCAGAATTAACTGAGTATCCTGTATTTATATGGTAGCCCTAGAAGGGAGGTAAAACAGATGGTGTAGAAAAAATTGAGGGGTCATCAATGAAGTTTGAAAAGTCTCCTTGTAACTTAGATTAGAACTTTTATTTATTTATTTTTTTTAGTTGTAAGATGAGAAGGAGAATTAGTTACTATACCCTCACAGAGGAGGTCATTACATTCCATGGGTCAGCCCAACACTCCGCTTAGTTTTTATAGCTAAAAAAGACACACAGAGATGGAAGAACTTGCTTAAACTAGCGTGTGGCACAGCTAAGATGACTTTTGGTGACTACAGTTGATTGTACAGAGACCACTCATCCCCCACCCATCACTCAGGGCTTCATCACTGAGGAGGGCATTGCCACACCCCAGGGAGTCATTCATTTGCAAAGTTCTTTATCTCCCACTTGTATATATATAACGTCTTACAGTGTTGTCCCAAAGGCTTGCTATAACATACTTCTAGTACAATATAAATGATAAGCACTTAATGCAAATATTTATTTTCCTTCTTAAGCATTTAAAATTCTTTGAATTTCTGGGGTCATGACAGGATTCCCAAAAGAGAACCTGGGATTATGAAACTGAGAGACCAAGGAGATTATTTTGAATTGATTATTAGGAAAGATATTGAATCATCAGTTAAGAGACAAAAAACAAGGTGAGAAATGCCTCTTTACTTCATTGTATCATCCACACCCAAGCAAAACAAATTTTCAAATGTTATACAGAAACTTGTAGAGATGGAAATCCTGAAATATATGTAGTGTCAATGGAAGACAGAGAATTTATGCTAATAAGCCTTATTGCTAATTTTAAGTGTATAGATTAATATTAGCATTAGAGTTACTTATATTTACTGTGCTATGATCATTATTCTCTTTTTTGTATTAATTAGGGCTCTCAAAATTGTATCCCTAATTTGTTTTCTAAGTCTTTTTTATCCCCTGAAATAATAATGATAATAATAGAGGCTATCATTACATGAGAGAGTCTGTTCAAGAACTTGACCTGTACCAACGCACGAAACACTCAGACGTTTTCACGGCAGTGCATCGCTCATGTTCTTAGTTTTCCTACTTTAGTTTTCCTCTTGAAGGTCAGTGGGTTCAGTGAAATGTTCAAGGTCGTAAGGGGAGAAACCGAGTTAGAACCCAAGAGCCCTCTTTTTTTACTACGTTCTGTTACGCTGTTTCTACTAATGGCTTAAAGCAACCAAGTGCTCTCCTTCATCGGTACCTGCATCAAATCAATGGTGAGAACTTTAACTGCCATCCCGAATGGAAGGGTAATTCTTCTCTATGTAGCTTCACACCCTTAGTATACTTCCCACTTGGGGATTCCCTTGGTTTTCTGCCTTATTCTCAAAAATTGTTATTTTACTGGACTTCAGAACGTTTTGGATAATTAGCCCACAGACTTTAATTGAATAGTGTGCCACGGTGCAAACCCCTCTCAGCATCTAAAACTACTGACTTCTTTGTTGATGCAGATTAAAGTGTACAGTGAGAAATTTTATCCCTTCAAATTGTTGAATTTTGTTATATAATAGACCAGGGGATAGACAAATAATCCATTAGAAGAACACACGTTTTAACAACATTTATGAGAATCTCTGAGGAAGATACATTTTTTAAAAAATAACAAAAATGGATCATTTTGCCTCTTGTCTTCATAAAATTTTGTGAGTGGTCACAGAAATAATTCTACCATAATTCATGTAATTGGTCTAATTTTATTGAGTTTTACTGGAAATGCCAGTTAAAAATATCATACTTAACATCCAGCTATGTTATTATAATGGAATATCACTTTGTATATTTTTTCAGAAATGTGCAACTTTACAAATGCCATTGGACATTGGATTTTTAACACAGTGACTATGTTTTATACTTTGCGTTTCTGATAAGTCATGTATGGTGCCATTGCTACCTTAGTACAATTTCATGATTATCAGTAAACTGAATATAGTTTTCCAAAGTTAGATTATCATTTTAAATACTTTGAATTGGTTATCTGTTTGATTATTTCTTCCTGTACGAATTCCCACTTTGTGCTGAACGTGACTTCTTCTGCAGACCCTAAGGCAGGTGCTTAGCTCTCTCACGTCCCCAGGTGCAAAAGCAATGGAGTTATTTACAGGTTAAAATAATGCACTGCACCTTCGCTTAGCAACTGTCTACTGTTGCTCTCTGCTAGTTTTTAAATCTACACTTTGGGATTCTAGAGATGGCTGGAAGATAAATTAAGTCTTTTTTGATAAGCATATTTAGAATCAGCAACTTAATAGAGCCGTAAAACTGTGAGTTTAGTTCTAGATGATATCAAGGCACAAGTTTCAGGAGTTTTGTCATTTGTTTATTTGTGGGAACACATGAGTTTGATTTTGTTTAGTTTATATTAAAACAGTAAGATAATATTTAGATGCATAATTCAGTTCAAAAATGAACTTTAGATTTATTTAAATAGATGCCACTCAGCATCTATTTCTAGGGCCTGGAAAGTTCACATTTACAGCCTCCAGGTAGCTCTGCAGCTGCAGTTCTGGAAGTGAATTATGTTCTCCACCTAGATTTCAGGTATTTTCCTAATTCCAGGCCCCAGATCCTGGGAGGCTACGACAGTACCATCGAACATGCTGTTTGACGGCAGCCAGACTGTGCCCAAGAGGTCACTCCTTGGAGGACAGTTCTGAGCTCTGCGAGTCTCGCTGGCCCTGACCAGGGTGCTAAGCTTCAGTCTTTCCAATGATATCTAAGCACCTAATTCACTTTATTACTTACATCTGCTTAAAACACATAGGGTGGCTTGCTTTTTTCACATCACGACTGAGCCCTAACTAATTCAAATGAATTGTTTTTGCATTCATTTTTTTGTGCATAATTTGCAAAACAATTGTAAATTGGTAAATAGCATTGTTAAATAACTACAGCCTTAGAAAATGAGAGGTTACTCATTAATCCTTATTATACCTGTGTGCAAACTCTAATCAAGTTTTGTTTTGCATTATAAATCTCGAAAAGTGTTATATTCTTTCTGTCAACTCAGGTTGCCAACATAAAACCAATATAAATTGGTGTTACAGAAGTTTACATATAATCTTTAACAGCTGTGCTTGAAAATAATTCAGGTTTTAAAGTTGGAAATGTCTTCTATTTTACTAGGTAAAGAAATAAAAATCTGAGAGGAAGGATTAGGTGATGTAATTTCTTCTGTTTGATACTAAAATTCCATAAGAATCTATATCTGAGAAATATAAAAATACTGCTGAAACGCAGTTTTCTAGGACTTTGAGAAGGGTGGGTGACAGAGTGCATTATATGAACATTTTTTTATACCTTATAAAAAGAGCATTGCATATATATGTTTAATTCCATATAACAATGAACTTACTTTGTCTCTGCTTTTTATATTCCTTTTTGGTTTACTACTTCAGGCATTAAATCAAGAATCTAATATGTTGAGGGAAAAGGGTCTCATATCAAAAGCTTCTTTCTTCAAGCAAATATTTGGTGGGTTCCCACATGTCTACTAAAATAAAAACTAGTGAATACTGTGTATGAGTATCACAATATTCTTTTCAAGACCTTGGCAGCAGAATTATTTAAGTATGTCATTCTATCTTGAAAGCCAGCTATGGGTTTATGAGGAGGTGGGGAATAGATCTATAAATTACTTCTTGCAAGGTTTAGAAGCTTTTGGACTTAAGATCTAGTAGTACTAATTAAAATATTGTGGTTTTCAACAAAAGTGGCAAGTTGCATGTGGTTTAGTTTGCTTCGAAGTAAAAGAAACACCGTTACTCCCCTCACCTAATGCTTACCATTGAAGTTAGCCACTTGACACAGATTCTCTATATTTTAAGCATTTTCATGCACAGTTAATTGCAGTGAACATGTAACCTGCGAGTGCACTGTGCGGCAGGCCTGCTGTTATAGGAAGGGGTGAGCACGGCTCCTCGCAAGCATCAGTATAGCTTTGTGGTTAAGCACATGGCTTCTGCGGACCCAATATCTGAGCTCAAGTCCTGACTTCACCTAATATACACTCCATGATTTTTGGCACATCCTTGAAGTTTCGGATTCAGATTGTGCTGCAAAATGAGGACTACAATTGTGTCTACTTGATGTGACTGATGTGAGAATCAAATGAAATGATTCATCATTTCAGGGCAAATTCTTTCCAATAAAGGAATTCTGCAGTTAGTTCATTTTAAAGGCAGAGAAATAATGAATAATTCTCCCAGTACATAAATTGACTCAAATGACAACTTGCTGGGAAATACTAGATATATAATACTAAATTATAAATTTATTTTAAAAGAAGAAACGAAGCAGCCCTTCACTTCTGCTCAGAGTAGCTGGCGCTTCTCTAAGATGGCTGCGGAGTGCAGACACCTAACATGCTTGGAGTCCCCTCCATGCCGTCTGGCTGGAGCCTGCACACACCTTGCCACCTCCATGTGCCACCCTCCATGTGGGTGACCATGTTAGGTTTCTAGTCAGCTTAAGGCTGCAGGGTTGCAAGAGAAGGGATTTCAAGTGGGTTCTGGGAGCAAAGTCACCAAGAAGCCTAGCAACCCCCTGCCTACCTGCAGGCTCCCTCAGCCGTGTGCAGGGCTGGGTGTGTGCCAACAGGGGTTTATGAGAAAGGGGTTTATGAGCAGCCTTGGAATCGCTGCCTCTGACCTCCCAGGAAACTCTTAGATGTGACACTTTTGCATATTATCCAAGAAACTTCATATCTATCACTGACTGGAATCTCATTATTTCCTTGAAAAACTGGTTATGCCATTCGAAGCAGAAAGACCAGTTGATGGTCCAGTTGTTTTAGGTTAATGCATGTAAGTTGTACTGATTGTGAATTTGTGCCTCCATCCAAAATCTGCATCTACATTAATAAAAGTTGATGACAAAGACAAAGAATTTCATTGTACCAAGAACTAGAATCACACATTGACCTCCAGAGATTTGTCCAAACTGAGTGATGATATTAAACATTGATTTTCCATCTTCTTCTCAGTGCCTCATTCTGTTTTCAACTTGAGAAGCTTTAAAAATTGTTATTTCTCTTTATTTCAGCACATCTTGATCTCTGGCCATCAACCTTGCATTCCCCTGCAGGCTTGACTACAGACTGTATTTTGTCACCTCTCAGAATTCCTCCATTCAATTAATTGAATAATAAATTCTGTTATAGATTTAAATAAAAATGTTACTTTCTTGCTTTCTTTAGATTTCTGCTCAAATATCACCTTCACATTCCTTGGGCACACTACATAATACAATAGTTCCCCATGCACAGGGCTCCTTACTCATTATACCCATTTGTATTTTTTCTTTAAAACACTCATTGCCCTGTGTTACTATATATCTTGTTTTGGACTTCCCTTCACTAAAAAATGTGCATAATATCATTAAGAACAGACTTGTTGTTTGCTGGTTTTTTAAATGGTATATCCCCAAGTGCCCAATGCCAAGCACATAGTAGGTGCTCAATAAATATATTCAAATAATGAATGATATTACTTTTTTCACATGGCACACCCAAATATCCAGAAAATGAGGAGGGAGAGGTAGCTAACAGAAAGAATAAAATATAGAGAAAACAACCCAAAGAGAAGGGTCCAACTTCTTAACCCTCCCACCCCGGAAAAGCCATATTTAAAAAGGATTAATTCTAGAGAAGATTGATGGACTCCCCTTCCATTTGGTTGTTAACACTTGAGATGTAAAGTTTTACGGGAAAGCATGATGGCGGACATCAAAAGTAGACACAGTAAAGTCTGTGTTTCATTTGGTATCCAGGGAGGTGCACGTACTGCGATGGGAAGGGAACTGAAGCTGGTCCTCCTTTGCAAGGTGCCTGGAAGTAGAAATTGGTGGCAGTTTAGGGCTCAGCTCTTCCAGAAAAGAACTTCTGTAGGAATAAGAGATGCCCTAACATAGTGACAGCATGGTCATTGATTCTCTTTGGAGGCACTTTTCCCTGTGTATCCGCTACATGGTCTTCGGATGTTGCCGCTGTGTTTACATTTCTCTAATTCTGTCAAGGACTTCAGTTACATCAAGAGGAAACATACTGTAGTGGTTAAGAAAGCAGACGGGCCTGCGTAGCTTGGGTGTGAATCCCAAAAAGCTCCTGAACTTAAGTGCGTAATCTTGGGAAGTTATTTGACTACTTTCCACCTTAGCTTTACAACCACCCTGAGGTTCTAAGGAAGATTCACTGGGGTTGATTTTTGCGAAGACCCTATGGTAAGCGTTTTGACTGCCCTAGTAAGCGTTATCTGAGCATCTGTTGTCACTGCTGCTCTGTTGTAAGAAGTGTAGAATGGAGCAGGTGGGAAAAGCACAGGGAGAGGACGAGGGGTGGCTATGAAGGTTGTGCACCTTCGTGATGGCCTCGCTACCATAGGCCAAATATAGATGGCTCACTAGGAACTGTACGTGCACGACTCCTAAGTTCTACAGGAGTTTATAGGCTTCATATTCAGCCGTTGCTCATGGGAACAACAAGGGAAACATTTTAAATGAGACTTGTGACAAACACGGTCAAAGAGAATGCTTCCATTGTTGAGGACAACACAAGAGGGACTACTTATGTATAATCCATATTGTTAGTTGTTAAAATCCCCCTTGTCCTCTGAGAATTAAGGGGAAACACAAACAAGCAAAAACAACTCGGAGCATTTGCGATGTTGGAAGTTTTGTTGGAAAAGGCATCAGTGTTTTTCATAGTTTATGTCTTTCCAAATCTCTGTTCATGAGTTATGTAAAAGATAAAGCATTAACTGCAGTTAGGTGAATTCAAATTGTTTTAGGAATTTCTGCCAAGAAAAGCAGTAAGGAAATTCCGTAACTCCCCCAGGCCCTGGCTTCACTCCATTTGAATATATTGAAAAACAGCAGCTTTCACTCAGAAGATGGCAACTTGGACAGAGATTGCCTTAATTGTTTAGGGGAGCAATACGGGTAGCTTGAGGGAGCTTAAACGTTTTCTTTGAATTTTCATTTGAATTATGTAAATTAACAAATCTTCAATTTCGTATTTTTTTTACCACAATTATTATACTATTGTCAAAGTAATCATCTTTTTCCCTTGGTTCTTACCAGTCACTCTCCTATTAACATGTTTTAATTAATCTCTCAGTGGCTTCTCTTAATCTGGATTTTCTCCATCCTCTGCCCCAAAGAAGAGGCTGATACAAGGACTTCAATGCTGGTAGTTTATTCAGGCCTCCCTCACCCCGTGGAAAGTGAGAGGAGGGAGGAGGGGATGCCAATCCAAGAGACATCCTTGAGTGGAACTGAAACCACTGTGTGCAACTGGGCATGGGTCCTGCCAGGTACTTCTGAGGGGCTCTTTACAGTGTCCCTCTGTGTTGTCCATTCAAGGAGTTGGCCACTAAACTACCCACTGGTTTAAGGCACCATTAACCCATCAACACCTGTTTTTGTTTACCAGAGGTTATCCCACTGGGCAGTAGCTCAGCCATAAGTCCATGATGCTCAAGGGCAAAAGCTGAAAGTCACGCAATACGGCTGAGACCGGGTGCTGCCAGCTTACATGTGTGCACATCTGGTGGCTTTGGCACTGATGGCCCATTTGGATCTGGCAAAGCGTAAGAAATATGTGAGGTGACTTGCTCTATAGGGATAAAGCAGTAAAATTACCCTAATCCTCAACTCATCTCATTCCAGCCTCCTGCTGATCACACGTGCTTACTCACCACAATGAGCGGACACCCGGCTCTGTCGTGCATACCTAATTCTAATATTTGACAGGCTCTTGCACAAAGGGGCAGAAGATTCACGTTTACTGACTCACTTATCATATGATGACGGTAACAAATATCACTTTATTATGTTTTTAAGTCTTTTCAAAAATTCCTCTGGGGCTTGTTATTGTAGGAAAATGAGAGTCAGTGATTTTCAATAACTTGTTCAACTTTTCTTTGCCACCTTGCCCTTCGGTGGCAGCACACACCCCACTTTCCGTTGCTGTCACACCAAATCACCTCCTACTCAGCAAGCCACGTTCCAGACGGAGAAGGCCGCGTGATGGTCCCTCTTCCAGAAGAAAAATACCCCGCATTATAGTAAGAGGGTTGGAATGCTCACGAGCGGCGCTCTCAGTTTCGTCCCTCTGCCCTGTGCGATGGTTTCTCATGGGCTTCAGCTCTGCTCGTCTGGTCCTTTCTGTGTACAGTGGCCAAATCTCTTAGATCGAAAGATTATCATTCCCATGTTCTTGTGAACTCATCAATCTTGGGGGCTGTTGAGGTTTCCCAGGAAATATCAAAAAATGATATTTTAGTTTTTTGCTAAAATGAAACAAAATAACCCGGAAGCACTGCTGATCCCTGAAGCATAATAGTCTGTAAAAGCATGTATCTGGCAACCCAGGTCATTCAATTAGTTTAGTAATTGCGCCTCTGTCTGTTTTCTATTGATGGTTTTAGGTTGTCACATCATCGGCTTATTTTAATTCTATTTCTTGGTGCTGTATTATGACAAAAGCTATTAAATTCATCAAAATGTGTGGTGGTGACTTGGACCCAAAATTATTAATGTGTGATTTAACTGTAATAGAAGTATACTGGAAACATTATTTCCTAGTCCTCTGAATTTTTTTTAAGCTCATTGTTATTTTGGGTTTTCAGAAATAAGAGCTCAGGGCATACATTTATGTGCTACTGTTTTATTTGAGGGTGAAACCCAAGGGATGTGGCTGTGAGGGGAAAGAAAAGGAAGGTGATGGAGGAGGGAAGGCAAGTGAGAAAGTCTGCTACCACCTGGCCATTGCTCAGATTAGGGAAATTTCTTGACCTCTCACACTATCTGCCAAGAAACCGTATGGAGTCCCATCTCTCATGGCAGTCTGTGGGAGAACGAATGATGTATGGATGAATGTATAGCCCCAAGAGCGATGTGCTGAAACCATACTCTTCAATGTAACATTATTGAGGGGTGGGATTTGGGAAGGTGATTACCATTAGCCGGGCTCATGAAGGTGGATTCCCTATATCCACCTACAACTTTTGACTCCCCAAAGCTTAACTACTAACATTGCCTACTGTTGCCTGAAGGTCTTACTGATAATAGAAATAGTCAATCTACACATATTTTATATGGACTCTGCATTATATGCTGTATTCTGACACCAAAGGAAACTAGAGGAGAAGATACACTTACATTATTGCATGTTTCTATTAAAAACAAAACAAAACAACAAAACTGGGTATAAGTGGAGCCATGCAGTTCAATCCCATATTGTTGGAGAGTCGATTACAATTCACTTCTGCTACACTCCTCTTGCCATACTCCCACAAACCTATTACTTCCAGAAAAAGATCTGTGCCCCTCACTCCAAGCTCATCTCCCCCCACTCGCCCTTTCCCTAATTCTCTCAGCTGCCCTCACAGGGAACAAGCCATTCTACCTCTGAACCCATCGGAGCTTTAGCTGCCCCTCTATCCCTGAGGATAGTCTTCCTCCTGCTTTCTTCTTCTTGAATAACTTAGAGATTCGTTTAAGGCTCAGCTCCAGGATGAGCGCATTTTTTTCTCTGGAGAATAAGAACCTTCCCCCAGCCCTGGTCACTTCTCCCTTCCACCTACCAGTACTGCTACATGCTCCCGGGTAAAGATTGCACAGCACCCTGGACATTGCAACTGCCAGTTCGTGTTGTCTGACTACCTCCCCAGAATGACGCTTCTTGTTGCTGTGTCTGCAGGGACAAAGCATGTGGCCGACAGTAGGAATTCAAGAAAGTATTGCTGACTGAACAAACAAGTAACTCTAACTCAAGTTTAACGTGGAGTTTAATTAATTTGAAAAGGGGACCACCACGAAAGATGAAAGAATCTTTAAAAATTACACTTTTGTGTTTTTATTATGAACAAGGGACCCTTTTATTAGTTATGCTACTATGTCATTTGTCACTTTGGCACAAAAATGTATTTTTGACATTGCGTGTTGTCCTTGAAAAGTCGACACTGATTACCAATTGTGAAATAATTCCATGCATGAGGAAATGTTGTCTATATTCCAAGCTCATCATTTATATTTTCCTTAAAAAAACACAGCTGTTCCAAAATTAGGTTTCTCGAACATAATTACGACATATGTGAAAAATGGTAAACTGAGAAAGAGAAAGGTTCTTTTTTCATTGGTAGTTTTCTATGTTTATAATTGCTGATATTTATCAGAATCACATGCAAGAAACCTCATGATTTATTATTAGGATGAATGGAAAGCTGTGTTTTTAAAGATTTTATTTATTTTTAGGGAGAGGGTAAGGGAAGGAGAAAGAGAGGGAGAGAAACATCAATGTGAGATTACCTCTCATGAGCCCCCTACTAGGGACCTGGCCCACAACCCAAGCATGTGCTGGGAATTGAACTGGTAACCCTTTGGTTCACAGGCCAGCACTCAGTCCACTGAGCCACTCCAGCCAGGGCTAGAAAACTGTATTTTAACAAAATGTCTACCTAAGTTCCTGAGAGTAAACAAATGTTCACTTACATATTAACAACCCTTTAACTCATTCCCATGTCTTTAAGTGATTGATCTTTTGAACTATTTCTTTTATTATCCTCTTCCCGATTCATTGCACAGTTCAGGTGCTGTCTTTTCCCACTTGAACTACCATAGAAATTCTCTGACTTGCCTCCATATTGTTAGCATCTTCCATCCTTTCCAATCCTTCTCCACCTCACCCCAAATATATATTCCCATACTATTATTGTCTCATACTCAGAGGCTCATTATGTTACATCTGATCCCCATCAGATTAGAAGGCCTATGATTATTTTTTCTTGTTCAACCTCTTCAATAAAGTTTTAGTTCAACATGGTAGACCCTACTCCAAGTCCAATATTTTTTAAAACAAACTATTTTATTGTCGTTCAAGTCCAACCTTTATAGATGTGTCTCTCCCATTCTTACTACACATTTCTCACTCAGTGTCCAGACCATCAGTTCCATCAGTACTTGCCATTTTGTTCATTTTCTTGATCTCAATTTTATACTCTTGCTACAAAATTTAATTCAAATGTTACTTTGTCTATGAAATGTTTCTTTTTTCTTTTTTTATATAAATTTATTTATTTATTTATCTTTAGAGGGGAAGGAAAGGAGAGAGGGAGAGAAGGAGAGAAATATCAATGTATGGTTGCCTTTCATGCATCCCTTGCTGGGAACCGGCCTGCAACCCAGGCATGTGCCCTGACTGGGAATCGAACCATGATCCTTTGGTTCACAGGCCCACGCTCAATCCACTGAGCTACACCAGCCAGGGCTGAAATGTTTCTATGTTTTACAAATAAAAATTAATCGTTTTTGTGTGTTTTCATTGTTTGAATTTCTGTTACAAATTAGTTTGTAAATTGCTCACATGGTTTCCCTCAGTCTAGTAGTTTTAAATCTTGGAAAGTAAATTCTATGCAGTTTTTATTTATTTTATCTAAGTTTTATAAAATTTAACAGATATGTGCATATTGCATGTATATGTATATTCAATAAATAAATATTGATGATTGGATCGAATTTTCTTCCAAAATGCTCACAGCCCTACATCTGCATCCTGTCCTGAAGCAACAAAAGTCTTCAAATTGGGAGCGTGACATAATCCGTGTCCAATAAACTGGCACCTCGCTTCTGAGGGCGTGCCCTTCTGGAGACATTGCCCAACCTTTCTTCCAGATACAACTCATCTGTCCCAGAACTTTCCTCTCCAGTCTTTTTACTATTGTTTGTAACACCACTTGATAAAATTGTAAAAAGGAAGCATTCTGTATAGTGATCTGAAGGGATATATCTGGTAGTGTTTCAGAGAGGACTCTGGAAGACACCTAGCACATTTGAAAAAAGGAACAGGAAAAGAAAAGAAAATGTGATCACATGACATCTTTTTTCAGGTATTGTTTTTGGCATATGGAGAAAGTTACTTAGGGCTAATAGGATATTTTCTTTCTTTCATTTTGAACAGTTCATTTTGTACTGTATTTTTTCCATTACCATTCACCCCCCCTACACCCTCTACCACCTCCACCCACATCCCCCTGCCCCCACTGCAATCATCACACTGTTGTCCATATCCATCCCCCCACCCCCAAACCCTCCGCCCAGAGCTGCCAGCTACTCTCTATGAGCCGCCTCTATTTGCTTGCTAGTTCAGCTTATTCATTAGATTCTGCATAGGAGTGAAATCATATGGTATTTGTCTTTCTCTGGCTGGCTTATT
The DNA here is from genome assembly GCA_004027475.1 of Anoura caudifer. Taxonomy (NCBI): domain Eukaryota; kingdom Metazoa; phylum Chordata; class Mammalia; order Chiroptera; family Phyllostomidae; genus Anoura; species Anoura caudifer. The sequence goes on from PVKU01004770.1 coordinate 123,554, forward strand.
TCACTTAGCATAATATTCCCCAGGACCGTCCATGCTGTCACAAAGGATAAAATTTTCTCATTTTTTTACAGTGGAGTAGTATTCCATTGTGTAGCTGTTTCAGCCACCCTTTTACTGATGGGCACTTGGGCTGCTTCCAAAGCTTGGCTATTGAAAATAACACCGTGATGAACATAGGGGTGAGGATATTCTTTCAGATTAGGGTTTTGGGTTTCTTTGGATAAATTCCAGAGGTGGAATCACTGGGTCATAAGGCAGTTCCATTTTTAATTTTTTGAAGTAACTCTATAATGCTTTTCACAGTGGCTGCACCAATCTGCACCCTCACCAATAGTAGAGGCAAAAACATATAATGGGTTAAAGATAATTTATCCAATAAATTGTGTTGGGAAAATTAAACGGATACATGCAAAAAATGAAACTAGACCACCTTCTTATGCCACACATAAGAATAAATTTAAAATGGACTGAAGACTTAAATGTTAGACTTGAAACCATAAAAATCATAGGCTGTAAAATCTCAGACATTGTTCATAGCAATATTTTTTTCTGATATATTTCCTCAGGCAAGGGAAACAAAATAAAAAATAAACAAATGGAACTATATCAAACCAGAAAGATTTTGAACAGCAAAGGAAAATTTCAACAAAGTGAAAAGACCATCTGCTAAATGGGAAAACATATATGCTGATACATCTGATAAGGGTTAATATCCAAAGTTTATAAAGTACTTAGGAAGTTCAAAACCAACATAAAATAAATAAACAATCCAGTTAAAAATGGACAAAGGACCTGAATAGACACTTCTTCAGAGAAGACATACAGTTCGTTAATAGACATATGAAAAGATGCTCAACATCACTAATCATCAGAGAAATGCAAATTAAAACCACAATGAGATATCGCCTCACACCTGTCGAATGGCTGTCATCAATAAATCAACAAAAGGAGAAAGGGGGACCCTTCTGCACTGCTGGTAGGTCAATAAGATTTAAACCACTCTTGCCTTTATTTAATGGTTTCCCTTCTTATCTTGTAGTCTAGTGGTTTTTGAAGAAAAGGGTGCTGAAGTCATAAATACATACATGTTTGCAAGAGATAAGGTGAACTTTCAATATGTTTGAAAGTTCTAGAAACAGGACTATAACCCAATTTATAACTATTCAATTGCGATTGGTAAATCTCAAAACCAAGGTGGACAGCTGGACAAATCTCATTCCTGGAAAACTCAAGGTACATTGAAACTTTAGAAAATGAGACTATTCTGAGGATATGTGGCCAGAATTAAGAGAGCTAATTTGTTTCAATACATTCAAGAACTGTTTTATATAAGGATAAAAAATTGGATAAAAACATGTCCAGCTGATGCAATCATTTGCTTTTCGATCTGCATGATGCCAGAGCCCCTGCTTCTTCCAATCAGCATCAATTAATTTGTTGATGTGACCCAGATAGTTTAAACATTTGGGAGATCTCTTCAGGAATAAATAAATCTGAAAAAAAGCTTTTTAAAAAATTATTTTATGGTTAGCAAAATGTTCAGTTTAAAAGACCTAAACTCAATATCTCTATTGAATAATAAGTACATTTTGCTCATTTAATTACATTGTACTAAAGTAACAGTTACTAATCCTGAAAGAAGTCTGGATGGGAGAAAAAAACAACCAACTAAACTCCTAATCTGTGGCTGTTGTCAGGGTACTCTAGGACTTTTACTTCCAAGACAAGATGTGATTTTACATTAAATATAGTTGAAAGTACATCATTTTAGCTGTTTAGCTGTTTACCTCTCTCATACAGTTTATCAAAGTAACTATCTTACAAATGACTGTTTACTTGTTCCTAATCTATTTTTATATTTGTTGCTATTGTTTAGCTTCGAAAATGTTTGAAAGACTACAAATGTTTATATGCACATTTAAGAAAGACATCTTTGCTACATTGGATATTGTCATTAGCTCTTTTTTAATTGTGCTAACTTGTAAAGTTTTATTTAACAATATTTAAACCATGGCATTGCTTCCTGAGAAAGAATGAATAATTGATTTTTATCTTTTTGTTATTAATAAAAGAGACCTAAGAGAATAAGCTACTTATGTTTCAAAGACTCTTCAAGTTATTACATTTATTTTATTTTACAAAACAAAGAAGGCAACTAAACAAAACCTGGTTTAAATAACTTGTTTTAGCATAAGTGCTTCTTGACTCAGCTAAGTAAAATTTCTTTGAGCATCTCAAGTGTCTTGTCCAATGTAAACATCTAATTTGTTACAAAGGCTAAACATAACACACAGACAGTAAGGGTAGTCTGTAGCTTACAAAGTTTTGTAATTTAATTGGTGGAGTTCCCAAGTGTCTACTAGTGGACTTTAGGCTGTTTCATCCAAAATCACCCAAACATAGGCTTTAACTAGCGGCATGAAGCTGTCCTCCGCACATTATCATCAAGAGTGCAAGCCACTGCAATTCCTCATGACCAGACAATACCGAAGGAAAGAAATGATATCATCAACTCTGGTTGGTAAAGATATGAATGCCTTTGTTTCCTGGAAGTTAACAATAGTTTTATCAATAATATTTTGATCTTTATATCTACTGATTTCCACAAGGGTTGAAGAAAGTGTCTATTAATTGATTAGAGAAGACCCTTTATCAAGATATTTTATGGAGAAATCTATGTGTAAATATTTGGAACAAAGTGTAAATTTAAGTCTTCCTAAAATGACTCTACCCTCAAATAATTTTGTTTTCAAAGGTCACATCTCTTGAGTAATGACTAATTTTCTCCTGGTGATTAGTAATCACAATTATGAGGAAGAGTTTTCTTGATGACTTTTTCTCCCACTACATGAAAAAAACATATTACAAAATAGAGACTCTGGGACATTTGGTTCTTCTAAATCACATTTTTTACCCTAGTAAATAAAGCATCCGATTCATGGACTTGTATATTGCAACATTTCTACATGAGGCTATATAAACTATTTTATTTTAAGAATTGACAAAGTGTCAACAAAATGTTTATTAGCATTTTCTTTAAATATCTAAATTGATTACAACTTAAAAATTGTTTTCCAATGTTTTTGGCTTTGTAAACATTAGAATGGAAATTGTACTTTCATTTAATCATTTGGACATTTTTATCAAACATCTGGATATTTGACTCAATTGTTGTTTTTTTTTTCTTGATTCAGATTTTGTCCAGCTGTTCGGTGCGATGCAGCTGTCCGTCAAGCACACTGGGCCTACATTCTTATCACTCTTTGCACATCTGTTGCTGCCAGAGTGCGTAGCCAGCTTCTCTGCAGGCAGAAGCCAGTTTCTGGGACTATTTTGAAATCTTGAATTAGTTCATAGTTTAAGAAGTAGATGTGAAAAGAAAATTACTAGATAAAAAAGTAATAATACACTTACAACGCATTGCTTTCCATCTATGCCTTAGGCTCCACACGATGCAAAGTTGGTCATGTATCTTCTTTTCTTGGTTTTGTGATTCCTTAACTATTTAAACATTTTTTTTTTATCTTTAGAGGGGAAGGGAAGGAGAAAGGGAGAGAAATATTAATATATGGCTGCCTCTCGTGCGTCCCTTGCCGGGAACTGGTCTGCAACCCAGGTGTGTGTCCTGACTGGGAACCGAACCGCGATCCTTTGGTTCGCAGGCTCACGCTCAATCCACTGAGCTACACCAGCCAGGGAGATTCCTTAACTATTTAATACTGGAAAAGTCACTTCACTTTTCTGGGTCTTAGTTCCCAAATTTAAAATATGTAAGGGTAACATGTCCATTGTCTTTTAACTTGTGTTTTAAACAACATGAGATATGCTTTGTTACCAAATTTCTAAGTATATAGTATATAATTATTAACCATAAGCACACCAGATCTCTAGAATTCATTTGTCATCTTGCATAACTGAAACTTTACGCTCATTGAAAACCCACTCTATTTTCCACAATTCATTTTTAAACTCTACTCTACATCTGAATTTTATTTCTGACAATTTCACATAAATGTTTAAACCAACATTATTTTCCAATAATATTGACTTAGTGTGCATATATGATACTGTTCAAAGCAGATTAATCACCATAACCTTTAAGAACTAGAGATTTATCAAATGTCTAACAGATGATTTTTATTTTAGCAAAGATAGAGAAAGATGCAAAACAGGCATAAATGTACAGTTATGCCAACCAGGAGATGATACTATTTTCAAACTCATAATGCACACAGCTTGTGGAGCTTGGGTGTCTGAATATTTTGCATACATATTTTTTTTTTTGCTTACGAAGTTGAAGAGGGAAATTATCTCACTTCTATTCAGTGTTGGTGGACAGAAGCCTGAAATTAGAACTTTAGGAATAAAATCACAACAAGAGGTTTTTTTACATAGTTATAAAGTTGTACTAAAGTGAACGAATCAAGAGAATGAACTTATAATAAAGGTAACACTTTCAGATAGCTGTTACTGTTTTTTAATAATAAGAAGAAAACTACACACACAATTATAACACAGCTCAACATTCATTTTTTACTTCTGTAACCTTTCATAACTTTCTTTTACTATCTCAGGGTTTCTCAATTTAGCTAGTGATGTCTTTAGAGCCAAGCAGAGTAGGTAAGAAGCACAGTTGAGGTGAGACGCAGTATGGTGTAACGGCTGGAGACACACACCCTAGTGCCCGAGAGTCAGGATTGAAATTCTGACTAATCTATATCCTAACTATGTGGCCACCATGAAAAGTCATTTATTTTCCCTGTCCTTCAGTTATCTCATGCGTCAAGTGTGAATAGTGATGCTAAGGTAGTTGTTGCAAAGGGAGGTGATTCGATAAGTGTTTAGCACTTAGAACAGTGTCTATCCTCCAGGAAGCGATTCATATAAGTTAGCTCTTCAGCATGGTGTTAGACTTACTCAGTGGAATGCAGCAAATCTGGGAGAGGAAAAAAATGGCATTCTATTGTGATGGATATGAATCAGGATAGACAACTCTATTGTCATGGCAAACTTGGGATGATGTGTGTTACCCACACATCTTATAAATTTGGAAACTGAGGTACAGAAAGCTTACACAATTCTCTATTATTAAATATACATCTAATCCCAAAGCTAAGAGAAAACTGTCACTTTTTATCAGAAGAGACGATTAAAATAATTGCCTAGGTTTTAAAATCTACTGAGGAATAAAAATTGTTGGAACAGCTAATAAATTAGGGCATTACGGTTAAAATCTACTTGAAAGTTTGAGGCTGCATCTTAATGCTCTGCCCCATGACAACGGGCAGAGTGCACAGCCACTAGAAGCTAGACAGGGGACTGGGCCCAAGGAGGGAAACCGAGGGAAGAGTATGCAATCCCCTAAGTTTCCCTGTGGTTGGGGTTGTGACAGGAAAGTACAGCACAGGCTTCAGAAGCGAGGACAGCAGTGTCATCAGTCCTCCGTACGTGGTTCTGAATCATGATGTCATACTGAACCCTCTAGTCCAGGATATGGGGGCAGGTGAAGGCCCAGACTGAAGTATTTTCTATCTCCATACAACATCAGCCCGTTGCAGGCCCTTTCAGAAGAGATACTCAGGGAAAATAAGAGGAGGATTACCAGTTAGAGAAAGACAAGTACAATATGATTTTACTTAAATGTGGAATCTGAAGAACAATATAAACAATCAGGTGAAACAGATTCAGACTCATTGATATAGAGGAGAGACTAACGTTTGCTTCAGGGGAGGAAATTTGGGACACTGGGTAAAATAGTGAGGAATTAAGAATGAATTTACAGTTACAAAATAGTCATCGGGGTGTAAAGTACAGCACAGGGAATACAGTCAATAATATTGTAGTTACTATGTGTGAGGTGCCAGGTGAGTCCTGGAAATATCAATGGGAATACTTTGTAAAGGATATGATTGTCTACCAGGGGTGTCCAACCTTTTGGCATCTCTGGGCCAAGCTGGAAGAAGAAAGTTATCTTGGGCCACACATTAAATACATTGTGACATGTAATCACAAAAAATTCTCAAAATCACACACAAAAAATGTTTTAAGTAAATTTAAGATTTTTGTGTTGGGCCGCATTCATAGCCATCCTGGGCCATAGGTTGGACACCCCTGGCTGGACACTAGAAACTAATACAGAGTAATATTAAGAATAAACTTTAATTAAACGATAAAAAGATGGTTGTTCATGTCCATCCAAAGCTAATACATCGGTGTTATCCTAGGCATCTCCCTGGCCTGAACCACCGTCCTGCTCTTTCTCTCCGTTGTAACCTGAACTCATCTCAACGTTTTTCTGTATCATTTCATTTAATGTAGCCTTTCCTCATTCACGATTGTTAAATTACAACAAACAAAAATGCTTAGGGAAAGGTTCATTCCAGGGTGTTTCACAGAGTCTGAATACAGTGGTACCTCAGTACTCATTGTTAATTCATTCTGGAACTCGTGACAAGTGCCGAAACCGATGAGTACTGAACAATGAAGCATTTTCTCTCGTGGGGTGATACCGTGACTCATACAACTTCCAGCAAGTGTGAGGAGTCCTGAGCCAGTGTCTAATGCTGAAACATTTTTTCTTATCAAAATGCAATGAATACAGGGTTTGATGAGCTTTGAAGCTGACAAGTACCGAGGTATGACTATAGAGAAAGTATTGCCAGGTCTTATGAGAAATGGTACCAAGAACTGAAAAACCATCACAATCTAACGTCAGCTTGGGCTTCTATAAAAAAAATACTACCACAGACTTATGGGTGGTTTTTAAAAATAAATATTTATTTTTCACAATTTGAGGAGCTTAAGAGTTCAAGGTCAAGGTGTCAGCAGATTTTGGTAAGGCCACTTCCTTGTTTGCAGATGACTCCCTTCTTTCTGTATCTTCTCTCTCATGTCTCTGTCCGTAAGAGCACTAAGATCTCTCATGAGGACTCTGCCTTCGGGACCTCATGCCTCCCAAAGGCCCACCTTCAGATACCATAAAATGGCATTAAGTTTTTAACATGCGAATTCTGGGAAGACATGCAGTCAATTCATAGCAACAGCCTATTTGCCTATAAATCTTTGAGACTGTTTAGTCTCTTGGCAGTGTTTCCATCTATGACTCAGCATCATTCCATTATGCTCTCCTTGGAAGTGGGTTTCAGATCCATTACAGTGACTTAGCATGGCAGAACTAACAGATGCTATTATTCTTTGAACCTGTATGTTTCCATACCTACTGTTCACCAGTAAGCACTAGAGGCTCCCTGTTCAAAGCTGATTTTCTCAGTTAGACCACATGCCCCTTCCAGCTCACTAACCATCTTGAGGGTTGATTTCATGGTGCATGCGGCTGCAGTAACGAAGTCCTCAGGTCTGGGAACAATTTGGAGAGGTGGCGCATAGACTGAGAAGAAACCCCAGATGAATTCTGCCATATAGCATTTCTTTTATCCACTGACCATCACCGAGATACCCAGTAGGCCAGGTTCAGACCGTTGGGTTCCTATAGTATTGTGTTTTTGTTTTTTTTTTTTCTATTTTGGTCATAGCACTAACCACAATGTATTAACCTTCATCTGCTTATCAGATTCTCATTTCAAGCAATCTGTGAACTCCTCAAGAACAAGCACTGAGTTGTATTTCTTCTATTTCTGGCATATCTCATAGTGTTTTCACGCAGTACATCCTCAAAGTATAACGTTGACCTAATTATCCATGTTGAGTCATTGGATCAATTATCATACTCAGGGAGCTGTTTATCCATATAAGAACTTCCATGTGATGTAAGGGGTCAATTATACTTAGGTATGAGGCAGATTATTTACAGTATCACATTCGATGTATTTTTAGCCCAGAATTTTCTCATTATCATCAGTCACTCTGCCTGGAAGGCAGACAGTGCCAGGACTGGGGGTCCCCTAACGTGACAATCAGCAAGGCTCTGCAAGGCGCTCTGAAAAACTCTGGGAAATGTGTCTGTCTCCACTCTTTTCTACAAGAATCACAAAGCACATATCAAGGACAATGGATACTCTTTCAATTTGCTGGTACTAGTAATTTTCAAAAATTTTTCAACATAGAATTTCTCCCAATCCCAAACATTAGCTCTTATTCTCTTAAGACGGTGGTTCTAAACCATTGGTCAAAACCACATTGGCAGATGCAGATCAGAAGAGCACAGTGACAAAGTAATAAAAGACATCAAGAGAAAGAAACTCGGTAGGGAATCGAGAGCCAGGAGGCGAGGGCCCTGGGAAGTGCACAGGAGAGTCGGATTAAGCGGCGTGATGGTGCTAAGCCTTAGGGTGGAAACCGCACCTCTGTAATGGCAGAAACTGATGCCCAGGGATCCGTTGGTGAAGCTGATGGAAACAATTTAATAGGAACTTAAAGGCCAAAAGGACATTTTCTGACTCCCAGGCCAGCTGGGAGTGAGTCTGTTATTTATATTTGTCTGGGACACCAGTTGCTTCATACCTAGGCCTAGATAAAGGGATGAACATCCCTTTATGAGAAATATATTATTTTCAAAGTACTATACAAGGAATTTGGTAACATAAGAAAAGCATTTTCTTATAGGTCATTCTGATAGGTCAGAAATGTATTTTGGGGAAAAATAGATAATTCATCTCAATGTATGAGAAGTGATGTATTAGAAGTAGAATGTATAGGAGTAATGAGAATTCAGAAAAGGGAAGAAGGAATCATCACAATCCAGGACTATCTGAAAATGATTCATGAGAGAGGATTAATTTAATTCAGAATCCAAAGGCTGGATACAATTTTGGTACTTGGAAACGAAGAAGGAGGGCATTTCAGCATGGTGATAAATTTGTACAAAGGTGTGGATGACAGGCTGCATAAAGCATGTTTGTGATCAGGGTAACTGAAATAAAAAATGGTCCACAGAGTAATAATAAAGTAGAAGATAAAAAGAGGGGTACGGGCCAGACTGCCACTGGTGAAACCTTGATTATCTCCTATCCTGCAGAAATAGAGACTATTAAATATTTATGAACAATAGAAATGTAACAAGACAAAGACAGTGGTGAATGAGGGTCCCTGTCTGACGGTGTGAATCACAGATTTCATCAAAGAGGGGCCCTAAATTGGGCAATTTTGAAAATAAGCAGTTCTCTGGGCCCCACTTTAGATGGTCTAGTCAAAATATTCAGAGTAAGTGCTAGATAAGGGCAACGAAGCCCGAGAGAATTTGTTGAGGGTCACTTGGCAGTAGAATAACAAAGTAGCAAAATCCAGCAGAAAGATGAAGGATACAAATTCGTGGCTTGATTAGCATTGGGGGATGTGGCTTAGTGAATCTCTAGAATACAACTAATACACCTTTTCTCAGAAAAAAAAATCTGATTGTTATTTCCCTTTCCCAAGAGGAGCAAGCAGAGACAAAAGATGACAAGTACTGATACTTTGGAGGGGTGCGTATCAAACATACTCTCCAAGGTGCTGGGGGGGGGGGTCTTACACGGATTCATTACCTGGTTCCTGGAACCCAGCTCTGGTTACTGTTCCTTCTACAAATTGTACTTTTTTCCTGTCAGAATAGCTCATTCTCTTTTGTTGTCCTAAGGGATTCCTCCTCACCTACTCCTGAGTTAGTCTTTTCATGAAGTCTAAAATTGAGAAAGGAGGGTTGTTTTATATCGAGCCTAAAATATGTTATTTTATTGTTGTTTTTTCTATTTTTACTTCAAAGGAGGTAACAGTACTCTTTTTCTATTAGCTGTCTGCTTTCACACTGTGCCTTGAAAAGCAAAGTTAATTCGAATTCCTTTTGTTTTTTAGAACAAGTGTTCAATGACACTTTTCTAATAGAAGCAAGACATGCCTGGTAGTCAGAGGAGCTTATTGGAAAATGATTCATATGCTTTTTTATGCTATAAAAGATCACTGAGTGACCAGAAGCTGAAAGATTCCTGGGAAATACAAAAGCACGATGATGAAGTAATGCTGAAAGTTTATTTATTCCTTGCATGCATTTGTTTCTTATCTTTTCTACTCCTATTGCAGCAAATGACTTTTCAGATTTTTCCCAAAACCACTCTGCAATATTTCTCAGAAAAATCATTTAACTAATATTTTCTTGGTTTCCAAACACATCACTCAAAAGCTGCAAAATGTACTGAAGTTAAACTTCTAAAGATAAGCAAAGATATTCCTGCTGTAAATGCCTTTGTCTGTATAAAGGCAATTTGCTCTCACATGGGATTTTTCACTGAGTGCATCCAGTTTGCTAGGACTGGAGTATCAGGCTGCCAGCAACTCCTAAGTTCCACTGTTGTATTTCTGCCGAATCAGTTCTCCATCTACTCAATCACATGTACGGTTTAAAGTGATCAGGATAGTTACTATTTCAAGCACAAAAAGCATCATCCCGGGGTGTGGGGGTGAATAAAGGAAGCACAGAGGATTTTTAGGGAAGTAAAGACGATCTGTATGAAACATAATGATGGATATATGCCATTATACATTTGTTCAAACTCGTAGATGTACCACACCATGAGCAAGCCTTCGTATAATCTACGGACTCTGGTTGATGATGCATTACTGCACGTCCATCAGTTGTAACAAACGTACCGCTCCGGTGGGGCTGTAATAGTGGCGGTTATGTATGTGCGGGGGCTGGAGAAATACAAGAAATCTCTGTACTTCCTACTCAGTTTTCCTGTGAAACTTGACCTGCTTTAAAACTGCTCTAAACCAAAATAGTTCTAAAAAATAAGATTTAAAAAATGGCATCCTATGTACTCCTTACACAGAGATAATAATCATGTGCAAAGACATCATATCTAAATATCTATATTATATTTAGAATACCACTCAGCACATAAAATTTGGAAATATTGTGCTTTGGGGGAATTTCTGCACATCCCCAAGAACAAAATATGTGCTGGAAAAAACAATTTTCAATTGTGGAGATAGTTTGCTTTTGAATGCGAATGGCCAATCATTTGTAGTATCTAAACAGCTCACTTGTGCATGTATCAATCTACATATAAATACCAATGAAAGTGTTGCTTATGAAGTTGCACAAAAGAAAACATATTAATGTACAGATTGGCAAGATTTCAATAATATGCCAAAAATCTAGTACTTACTTTATGGTGTGAATTTCACATGGCAAATAATAAATGTGATCAAAACAAGGACATGAAGATCAAATGTCCCTTGCCCCGCCTCTATCATGAAAAAGTAATCTTGATTTTAGAAAGAATTCATAAGTGATGTTTTATGGTTCAAATACTGTTCTCTACTGCACAAGCCAGTCTGATAAAAGAATTTCAGAAAACAAACTTTAATTGGCAAAGGAAAATAATCCTGCTTGGCTAAAAGAAAACTCAGTTCTGAAAATTGTTAGAAAACTCCTTGGGGGGGGGTGTAGAAATTTATGTAAGTTCCAAATCAAAATATATTGTTCTTTACATTCATTAAATCTCCTTTATTCAAAAAACTCCAATATTTAATATTGGGTAGTTTTTTCTATTTAGAGATTTATGATGAATTTACCTGAGTACTCTTTTGCTATTTGCTCTTTAATTTATAAATGATATGAACCAGAAGATCATAGCTATATATGATCTATTCTACTGCGTGTTTTGTCTTTCAAGAAATATTTAGAATTAAAAACCCCTGAAACATCAAATTAATGGATTGTAACCATTCTTTATTAGGCCTGTTTTAGTCTTGTGTCTGCCATTGCTGATTTTATACGTATTCATGAAAATATCTCAGACAATATTTTCTTTCTTATTGAGCAAACACTCTATTAAAGTAGAAAAGAAGAACCTGCTATTTAATCAAGGTTATAGCAAGCATTTTAATTGTGCCGTAATTATTGATTCATTATACAGAAGATGGGATTGTCATCCCCAATCCTTCAGTCTTCCTTCCCATTACCATTCTCTGTGCCATGTGACTTCGTACGTTCTCCCACTAGAAGTCAGTTAGTTTTCTCTGCCCCATTACGCTTTGGTTACTGAAACATGAGTGGAAATCACTGCAGCTCTTCCAAATCCAGGCTGCAGCAGCACTGCACCGCCTGCCTGTTTATGCTTCTACCTCTTGCATTTCTGCCATTGCAGTTAGAACGTACCCTGGCTGACCCACAGACCCTAGGAGGATTAGAAACACATGGGACAGAGCTCTAGTCTGCAGATTTGTTCCAAGCTAAACAAGCCCAGCTGCTTAATCAGCTAACTTTTAGTTGACCAGCAGGCGCAAGAACGTGAATGTACGACTGTTGCAAGCCACTCCTTTCAGGGTGGTTTGTGACAGGGTATTATTTTGACAATCAATAGCTTATCTATTGCATTCCTTCAGAAAACGCTTTCAGAACTCTTGTCTGACACCGAGCTAGAAGGTCTTAAAATGGTAGGCAAGGGAACAGTGATAGATGATCTCATAAAGTGCAGCCTAGGGAGTAATAGAGAGATACAGGTACACGGGTAATTGCTATACAAGGTGTGCACGTGTTCTGATCAGAGAATAGTGCTGTGGGAGCATGTGATGTGGGACCCTCACTTACATCCGTGGGTTTGGTGGAACCCCTCCATAAAAGTGCTGAGCCTGTTAACAGTAGAAGAAAGTAAAAATTCCTCTTGTAAAAGTGGGTGGAAGAGTCGCATGGACTCCATGTAGTCAGCAGTATGAGTGAACAGAGGGTACCAAATAGTTGGGGGGCATAAGAGTCTCAGAATGAGTAGGCGAATGCCAGAAAGCAAAGGGGAGGCTTCTGCAGGGTGCGAGCATCAGTACCCGGTGGACTGTGGTAGGCTGTTGGGACTTGCCTCAAAGACCTATGGAAGTGGTGGTAGCAGGGACTTCTAGCTTTCCTTCACTACACTTTTTATTATTTAGTTCTTTGCTATGAGAAAGTGAACAGGCCTGATAAAGTGCTCTTCCTGGAGCACAAACTTAATGCATTCCATGTGATAAATAGTTTTACAAATTTAAGTCTGTCAGTTTCATTTTATGGGAGGCAAATGGGAATATGGACAAAACAAGCTGTTAGTCATGTTTAATACAAGCTCCGGAGTAAGCGATGGATCAGCTTATTAGATCATCTTGCACGCCTTTCCTTGCTCACTCAGGATGAATTAAACCTCAGCCTCATCATTTCCCAGTGGTTTGTCTAGTCTAATCTTAAAATAATCAAATGAAGGGGCTTCAGTTCTCTGGGGAAATTATTCCCCACTTTGATAGATTTTCCTGCTAGGAAATGTTTTTCTGATAGTCTGAACAAATTTTACTTGCACAATTGGATCCTATTAGTTTCAGTTCAGTTCTGATTGAAAACACTTTCCTTTTTTTAAAAAATAGTCATAAAATCAATGTTAAGATCAGTTTTATTTTTATTTTCCAGACCCTGACTTTTTCACATATTGAAGGTTGAAATTTTTTTTCTCAAGATTTATTAGCTCACATATTTTAGGTCCATTTCACTCTTTTTTAAAAAAATCTGGGCTTTAAGCATTTATATTCCGTTTTTTATTGTCATCTGCCCCAGTGGTGTTTGCATCATGCCCCTGATGAGGGTAATTAGTGAGCTGTTTGTTCCCCTTACACAGCCATGCATAAAGATGTTATTTGAAATAAAGCTCTCACGCTGATCTTTGTAGGGTCCTTAGGGAGACTTCCTCACAGTTAGTGCACTTTGCCATTATCATGAGTTACTTTTTCCCTTTTTCCCAGTTTTCAAATTATGTTAACAGCAAAACACGCAAATGAAAATTCTCAAACCGTGTTCCTGAAATATTCAACAAAAGAGACCCAATTCAAACAGGTTCTAATTTGACGTTACAGAGCCTTATTTCTTGAGGGCCTTTCCAAAACAGACAATAACTACATCATGATTTTCACCCTGTACAGGACCTTGGAGTCTGGGTCTTGGCAGCTTTTGTTAACAGCAGAGAAATATTAGCACCGATTTGACTTGCCCCACTGTTTGGGGTATTGTGTTAGCGGTTGAGGCAGGAAATCCTCAGGGAAGTGGTTTTGCGCATAGCTGACTACTCTTGGTTTGGGAGGAGCCTTATTCTAGGTTACGAATGCCTCTGCGGTGCACTGGGGACGGGACTGCGAGCCGTTCTTTGGTTTCAAAGAACATCGTCCAAAATCACTTCTCTTGTGTGGTCCTGTTGGAAGAGTGAGGATTGGAGATTAGACGGGGGGGTTGGGGAGGGGAAGTATAGGGAGCGAGCAAGCATTTAACAATTATATATATCATTACATATGCAAGACACTGTTTAAAAATGTTAGAAATGAGGAAAAATCTCTAGTTCTGAATGCAGCAATTGTATTAAGTAAAGGGTTTTCTGTCTAGAAGAACATATGGGTTAGGTGGTAAGTGCGCTAAGGTCCACACACTCTTAATGTTACTCCCAGTTTTCAGATTAGCAAAATGAGGATTAGAGCATTTGACTGACTTGTCCAAGGGCCCCCAAGAGCAAGTGCTGAAACCGAATTTAAACTCAAATTCATCAAATAGCTGAGTCAGATTTTAACGTTTATATATACACATATGCTTGAGCTTAGATGAGATAGTCACCTGGCCCATAACCACAGCTGTTATGCATCAACTAGTATAGCTAACCGAACAAGTGTTACGAGTTATTTCTAATCAAAATTCAAGATTGCTTAAAAGGCAGTAGCTGTTCTTAAAATGCTAAATAAAAACTCTTCCAGATCACCATAGATGTGCAGGTATGATACAGTTTTTCAATCTTGCACAAATAACTTAATTTGTTTAAACAAAAATTAAAAACTTTAAAATACTTTACGTTTACTTTATGGTAATCTTGCTTTGTCATTAATTCACTTTGTGTTTCCTCGAAGGTGCATCTTTTAGTTTCACTTGTCTCATTACAAAATGAGGGAGCTGTGCAGATTCGTGATAAGAAAGCACTTTGCAGAGGATACAGCTACCATGGAGCTGCACAAGGATGAATCGTTACCGTTGCTACTTTAAAATTCCTACCTCAGCTTGCAGTTGGCTGAATGGTGGCCTTGAAAAAGGCGTGTCCACATCCTCATCTCTTGAACCTGTGAGTGTTACCTTATTTGCAAAAGGGTGTTTTGCACATGTGATTAAGATACAGATTTTGATA